>JASANE010017991.1:0-38115 GCA_030248225.1 Trileptium ribeirensis
GTCAATTGCTAGCATGTCAAATTCATCACCGCTGGCGTCACTGAGTACTGCACTCAACTCGCTTTCAAGTTCTTCTTCGTCGATGAATGTTATGTCCGCGTCATGGTCCATGTTTGGAACCTGGTCTAAGTCGTCCATTGGGTCATTTTGCCAAATGTTCTGAGCGGGCTTGCGCAACCATAACAGTCGCAGGTATAATAGTTCCTCGCGCTTCGGTTTACTATCCATGTCAATGAAAAGGGCGTTAGCCATTATAGCGTACACGATATGATGTAGTGACTGCACCGGAACCTTGGGTCCGGCTTCGTCAAATTCCGTAACTAGGTGGTCTAATAGGTACGGTGCGCTTATTATAGTTTCTAGAAACTCTAAGTTGGCTTCCCTATACGCTATGAGTTCGTATGCCGTGTGTAATCCCTGTGTGCTACCTGATCGAATGGATACTGTCCCGTCTCTCCTAATGGTTCCGTAATCTGCGGACAGATTCCCAGTATAATCCCATTCGCCGTGATAGGTGATGAAAGCACACCCTTCCCTAGGCATGGAATTTGGACTATGTCGTTCCTCGCATACGATGCATGTTTGAAGAATAGGAATTTGAGATCGATACACCTCCGTGATTGCCTGTGTAATACTCATTGCGTTAATAACTCTGGCAACGATCTCTAAAAGTCCCTCTAGGTGTTTTAACATGCAACTGCTGACGTGTATCCCAGGCATAGTGTGTAGGAACGGAGATGCGAACCCTAACAGCCCTGACAAAACGGCAGCGTCCCGCCGTCGGTCAATTCGGGCCGTTCCAGCTACCCGGATCCGAAGCAACTGGTGGGCATGGCATATACGCTCCGACACAGCTATGACCCTCCGATAAAATAGTGATCTTATTGGTGTTCGGTCTTCTCCGAAACGTAACTTAGGTAGCGCGAGCATGTAGTGGGGAAACTTCCCATGACACTCCGGTTTAACTGCTGGTACAAATTCTGAATCCGGTCCCAGCAGCACTAATCGTTCCTCATCCGGAAATCCCTGCAAGATCAAGGGCTCTATTATTTCGCTGGTGTTATCAACTGCGAGCAATTTCCCTAATATGATATCCAATACCTGCTGTTTATGTATACGGATACGTCCTTGATCCAATAGGTATTCAGATTCCACTAAATTTGTATCCATGTTGTTAATCGCGGGATTCATACTAACTCGGCCGAAAGTTTGTACATTCCCCAACGATTCAGGTGTGTTCAGTGCATGTTCAATTACTTTTGTCAGGTCAACCGGCGATCCGGTCGAGTTGATCCCTATTTCGTGGGCTTCTTCTGTACTCAGTTGACAGGTTACAATTTCCGTTCTGTTCTCTGGTTGTTGAGTTTCCGTTATCCTTACTCTCATGTCATTTACCGTAGGTGTTATTACCACAATCTTCGAGCTTTTGATGGTTACTACTGGTTCTTCCTTATCAGCATGGTTCTTCCTTGGGTTACTAGGTTCTCCATCAGTATCATTGGGTTCCGCCATATGGTCATTAGGTTCGATAGTTTCACTGATTCTAGCTCGATTATCGTGATTTTCCAGGCTTGTAATGTTTTCGGCACTCGGCTCGGTGTTGTCTCCGTGTAGCCCTAAACCTGTTTCACTCACATGCTGCACAGTCTCTACCCCCGGTTCTACACACATTCCCGTGGTGTCGGTCCTAGCCGACTCAGACTCAAACACACACATATTCACCTGCCGGTTGAAGCTACTATGCAACGACAAACGATAACCGCAGCTCCCGACCCGGTCGGGCCCTACGGCTCCTACACTTAGGGACCGAACCCTATTCGAATTTGGTCCTACATACATATTATAATTTTGAACGGAGCTAGGGCAACCAGGACAGCTCACTTCCCGGCGCCTCCCTCGCACCTGGCCAGTGTCCACGAGCGGTCTTCCCCGGCCTCTAAAGATACTAGGGGTACATATACGCTTTCGAATTTTGAACGGAGTTAGGACAATCGGACTGACCCGTGTTCCGAAGGTCTCCATCGCACCTGACCAGTGTCCTTTACGGTCTTCCCCGGTCGGTTGAAAAGCTACAGGGGCCTCACACGGCCGCCCTAAATTGGTGGAAGTCAGTTTAGTTAGATTGGATGCATCCGCCAGGTTAAGTTCACTTAGTTCCTTAGGTTCTCGGTTCCTCGGTAATCCATTCCATCCATTAGGTTCCGCTAGGTTAAGTTCCACTAGGTTCTCGGTATCCGCAAGTCCATTAGGTTCCATTAGGTTCATGAGTTCCTCCGCAGGTTCTTCTGGTTCCGCTTCACATATACAATTTTGACTAAGCTTATAGAAAGTCGCTTCCCCAGGTTGTACCGTGCCGGCGTTAGAGCCATTACCAGACACGCGACCCCTATTAATCGGCCCCCGAAGTCCGAACGGCGTCTCTCTAGGTTCCATTCCATTAGGTTCATTAGGTTCTCCATCCACTAGGTTCTTAGGTTCCATCCGATGTGCAGCCGCCTGAGATGGGTTACACGTGCCAGCGTTTGGGTCATTGCTTGACACGGATGCCCTATTAATCGGCCCCCGAAGTCCGAACGGCCACCTCCCATATTTCTCACTCGGCACATCAGGATCATTAGGTTCCTTTGGTTCCATTAGGTTCTCGGTTCCTCCTCCCCTCTCACTCCTCTGCTCGGTATCTCGGTACTCTTCATCTCCTCGCGCTGACTTCCTATCGGGATATACAAATAAGTTGGTTGGCCAACCAGTATTCACAAGGTCTCGGGTCACACCCTGCGCGCCAGGGGTTGGAAACAACAAAGCCGAGCGCCGTATAGTTTCTGTGTCACTTTGTGTTTTGCTGTATTCAAATTCTCCGTATGCAAGCGTTCCTTCTTCATGTGTTTGGTCTTCTACATTGCCACTCCGCGACCTGATCGCTTGTGACCATTCGCATGGTATGTCCCTACTTGTCTGCAATGAATTTACTTGATATGCACCTGGTTCTGCTTCGATTTCCTCTGGGTATTCTTGCTCAACATCGCAATTTGGGCTGTTCTGTTCTAGCGTTGATTCATCCTCAGTGACCATCAAGTTAACTTGTGCCGAACGAGTGCCTAAGCCAGCTCCTGCGCGTTCTTCCAGCGTGGACATTTCATGTCGCATGACATCTAAGCGGTGTGCTAGCTCAGGATCTACTGCCTTGGTCACTGACATTACGCCGGCGTTACGGCGATCAACTCGTTCGTTATTATGTATTGGTGCCTGCACGGGTCTATTTCGCGGCACTGCTCCTAACTGATTTGCGTTGTTCCAACCGTTACTCGGCGTGCGCGGTCGAAACGGCGCGGCTTCGGCCGACAATGGTTGGGGTGGTGTTGCATAGCGTCGATCGAATGTTAGGTTATACCCGTTGTTTCGCTGGTTATACCCATTCGCGCTGCGTCCGCGGGATCTGTTATAGTATTCGGTCTGACCACCATTGCCATACGTGTTGTAATTTGCGGGCTCTGGGCGATAGTATCCTTGCTGCCCATAACCAGTGTAGCCCCGCTGATTAGCCGTATTATTCCAATCGTCACGTCGCGAGTAGCGTGCTCCACCTCTAGGTTCGACTACTCGATAGCGAGGACGATTATTGTACTGCGGTGGCGGCCTAGCATACTCGATGGAGGGTGGTGGCGGTGCACCGTACGTGTAGTTAGGCGCTGCTCGCGTGGCTAAGCGTGTATACTCGTTCTGCAATGGATCGTATATGTCCATTCGGAAATACTGGCATTCTCTAGCGAAATGCCCTAAGTAACCACACCGAAAGCATTGGTTTCCTACCGGCGTTGCTGGTGGTATTGCATTTGCGCCTATCTGTGGTGCTCCGTTATTCTGCATCATCGCATTTAATTGGTGTTGCTCGGTACGCTTGTCTAGTAAATCAATGAGCCGAGCGATGGTGGCATCGCTGCCGGCTGCGGTGCGCTTGTTCTCATCGAGTGCCTCACGTATTTGGTCTACTAGTTGGCTATTTTCACCTCCCTGTGTCATGTAATTGACTGTTTTAGACCGGCTGCTTTTACGAACCGGTACTCCGATAATATCCTTTTGGGACGCTATAATGGCGTCCTCCTTGTACTTGAGCTTATCCATCATATGTTTGAAAGATGGATAGGTTTTTCCTATAACACTAGACTTCAACTCCTTCCTCAGTCCTTGTCGCAAGAACTTTTGTAGTAACGCGTCACGTTGTTCGCCTTCGACCTCCGGGAATGCCTTGTCTACTAGATTTTGGAGGTCAAGTCCGTACATAGCGACTGATTCTCGTTCTCCTTGGACGCGCATGCGTAGCGTGATTAATGCGTCTTCGTCGCGCTGCGAGGAGGAATACATGAAACCCATGTTGTAACAAAGGGCTTCGTACGTCTGTTTCTGGCAGTCCGGGAAACTCTCGTAAATTTTAAGCGCTTCGCCCTTTAATACAGTCGGGAAACAGATGAGTTTCTGAGTTTCTATTCTAATGTCCATCCATTTGCGTCCGTCAAGTCGTCGTAGGTGGCTAACCATGCATCAAAGTCCTGTCCGTCAGCTCCTGAAAACTGTGGGATGTCGCCCACTTGTATAATTGGCGCCGTTGTGGTTGTCCGTTCCATAAGCTGCTGTAGGATTGCTACTAGTGGGTCTCCTGATACAGTGGGGCTGGGTCCATTTGTACTACCAGCCGTGGTGGCCGTGCCACCTCCTACATTTGTTGTTGCTGACGTGCCGCTAATCGGCGTTCTATTAGCGCTCGCTGGTAACGACATTTTTGAATTCCGAATTATTAATAAGCCTTATTTGTTTTGAGCTGTAGGGCGTCCGTGGTTCAAACCTGACCTGAACACGGATGTTAAATGTATGATCAAATATATGTGTTTACTTTATTGCGGAATTTCTACTGTTAAGTAAACTTCACTGTACCTGTGTACCTATTCCTTAAGTATGTGACTGTTGGTGTGAACTTTTCGCTTCGCTTTGATTACTTGGGCTACGTGCTATTGACGGTTTCAAATATTAAGTCCTACTTCTCAACAGATTCAAAACACTCTTAATAGTTCCTCAACTTTGGTTCTGGTATTCTGCACCTGGAGTATTCAATGCGAGGTTACTTAAGTAAGCACTGTAATGAAATTTATGACTTTACCCAGAGTTATGAGGGTACTGGTTTCTACCCCAGTGGGCTCAAAATTGGGTAAAACTTATCAAAGAGTCTCACTGAAGCCTAAATTGCAAAAGTCGAGACGGAATCGATCGATAATTTAACCGGTTAATTAAAACAACCCCTTTTAATAATGGTGCTTAGCAGATTTGACCAATCTTCTGCTCGGGAGGTACGTGCGGCAGAGGAATACATTTAAAAATATATCCGCCTTGTGATTGCAAATTATTTAGCAAATTGCTACCACCTACAACTGAATTCGCACAAAATAAAAACCTTGATTCATATAATCCACCATGAAGTAAATGTACAACAGATACAACTATAACACATTAACCGCAAATACTGACCGTCAATTCAGTTAGAAATTTGGGCTTAAATTGTTCTCCGAAGCGAAATTGTAACCCGTCGCTGCCTTCACGTCGATTGGTCGAGGTTGGTTGCTAGGCGGTCGCGCGATAATTGTCGAATTTCGTATAGTGGCCGTAGAATGCGATATCAATGGGATTATCGTACCAGGAACACGCGGCAAAATGATTATGTATCGTCCGATTCCGGAGCGTAGATACCTTTACGGTTAATGATGATGGCCGAAATAATACTCGATAAGAGTCAAATGTCGACGATGAAATCCGTACAAAAGTCTGGCTGTCAAATAGTTCTACGTTGGCTTAAAGAACCGTTCCACGTAACCAGATAAGTCCAATGTGAAAACGTTGGCCGCACTGGCGATATCAATAATACCGATACTATCAATATTGTTGAATGATTACTTCCTCCACTTATCACACTCACGCTATTGCGAATCCTGTAAAAATGAAAATATTTACCATCTTCGTTACCCGCCCTACATCACGACCACCAGACGCATCCTTCGCCGAACGGACACGCGCCATCGCATAACTATACTCCTTTCACCACCGCGATGCTCATATCCCAAAACAATTAATTCTGGCTCACTCGATCCAAGCGTCACGGTGCTCGAGTAACGATTATTCCCAGTAGCTCAAAAGCTAAATATAGTTTCCCCCATGACAAGGGCGCCAAGTTAGTCTCAACTCAACATGACACCAACCGAGCACGTCGGCCTCCTAGAACTCATGAGCTTACCACCTTCTATCAAACACCTAGGCACGACACTGATACCTCAACATTGTATAAAAGTGACGACAATACCACGGGCACAAACGCATTAATTAAACGTATGCCATAATTGATTATGATCCGACAATTTAGCTTTTAAAATTTCGAAAATCGGGTAAGGACACGCTAATGGGGTGCGAGAGGTCTCATAACTAACGAATTTGAAAAGCCAACATGCCATTTGTCCTATCCTGAAAATTTACCGACGCGCCTCACGGCGTAGCCCCCACTTTATTTATGTACTAGGACCAGTTCTGGCCCTAAGGGATCCCAGCTGCACGACGGTTTACTCTATTGTGGTGCCCGGGCAACCCCGGCTTCCACGATTCCCCGGTGATCTATGCGATGACCTAAGGGAACCGCTTAGCTTAGCAGGCTGCCGGCGGGTTAACCAGGGTGTTCGGCCTGGCCCCTATATTGGCCCACGTATCTAGTGGTACGGAGGTCCCCCGAGGGAGAGTCAACCCCTAAGCCTGCTCACAGGTAATAAGGCTGACTCGCCTTTCCCTCTTAGTCCACTTAATCCCCTACGCTGGGTTCTCTGATCCTAGGGTAGGCTTGGCGAGGCTCCTGGTTGGTAGTTTCCCTTGTGTCGTTGTCCCGTTCTAATCCCAGGGTGCTACGCGACTGACCCGGTAACCTAGAAGGCGCCCATGTATATCTCCTAAAGGTGGACTAGACTGGGTGTATTCCTGAGAATTGACTACCACTAACAACTACCTATAATAACTTTGGGGCACTGAGGCGGAGGCCCCAGTCCCTTGAATGTTTCATCTATAATTGCTTGTGTTATCTATTTGGATGCGGGTTACGCCAAGCGACAATTTCTGCGGGAGCAGTCGCAGCGAGAGTTCCAGGTAGTTCACGTAGACACGAACAAGATGCGGGGTGCGGAGTGGGTTGCCGACTCAGGCCTGCTTGCTATGACGCGAGATTCGCCTGGTTCGAAATCTTCCAGAGTTTCATTTAAAATAATTTCTAAACTCTCACTAGGGTCGGAAAGTTAGATAAGACTTCGAACTGCTTGAATAAATTAAACACGGTTCAACTCCTTTACTGTCGAGCCTATTCTTTTGCACACACTATGAACACCGCCCAATTGGGGCGTACTGCACGCTATATACAACAATTATATCGTAACGATAATTGAGACAACGCTAAAGTCGGGTACCCTGCAAGATACCTAAGGTATATGCCACATTCTCTTCCACGTACTATTCCTCAACACCTGCGTTCAAGTAGAGCCCGATAACTTTGTGGAGAGTGAATATTGAATTTCTAAAGAGCCCGATAACTTTTTGGAGAGTGAATATTGAATTTCTAAACAACCAGTTACCTATTAAATCACGCTGCTTTGTCCCTGTTTTGTCAATTGAGATCCGAATGAGAACGGGACCTGAAGTTCTACATTTTGTACAGTTTCGGCAGCGACTGGAGCGGCTCGCGCGCAATCCGACTAATTTGAGACTCGCCCCCAGAGAGCTCCGGGAGAGGGTGGTGACCTGAATTTTCCCCGTAGTTGCACGGTTAGAAAACACACGTTCCACCCAGGCTTATTTTAATAATTTAGTTTGCCGCCAGCTCCAGCCTCTGCTTCGTTCGCTGCTCGGCAAGCGTCTCTCTTAAAATTTTCACGGGCGGGTCCGCAGTCGTCTGCATCCCATGCTAATAAAAGACAGGAAAACCAGCGAACGAATTGGGATTCGACGCTGCTGTTCGATTTAAAACAAACGGGGACAACTCGTGTCACCCGAGGATGCAGACGACTACGTCCCCACCTATAAATTTGAACTGAACCTTTCGAAAACCACTCTTAACCAGGTCTCACAACATTTCCCTTTTTTCTGAGTAATAAATTTAATCTCACCTTAGCCTGGAAGTTTTGATCACTGTCACTTGCCCTCAAGTAAGAATTTTGATCACTCCTCGGACCTGAGAAAGAGTGAAAACGTCCGAGGAGCGGGGAACCAGTCGAGATCTAAGCGAGCAAAATTTTGATCTATTTTCGTGCGATTTTGTGAATTTTAACGGGGCTGTCCTTAACGGGCGCGCGGGACATCCTTCCGACACCCCAACGCCCGCAAAGGTAGCCCTCAGCATGACGGAAAAGAAGCTCCAACCAGGGGAGGCTCTCCGCCGTGGGGGCACGGTGGGTAACCACCCCTGGCATCGCCAAACGAAAAGAGAGAAAGAAAAAAGCAAAGCTATCACACAAAACACCTATATCGGCGACAACCGCCGAAACAAAACTTTAAATGCTCGACTGGCTCCGATCGGGGAATCGGGCAGCCTCCTTATATACTCTGCTTAGCCCCCCTTTTACTAGCTAGTTGTCCAACCCTTGATAAAGCCGACAAAACACACTTCAAAAGCCGAAACTTGGCTACATATGTACAGCGAATAAATTTAAACTTGCAGGTACAGCGAATAAATTTAAACTTGCAGACAGCGGCCTGATATTTGTAAGAAAACACACACAATATACGAGCCTTCGTAAAATAACAACCAATTACACGCAGGTCCTGACAAACATTAGCGAGCTTGTAGACAGCGGCGACTTACAGCGAGCAGTGGCCGAAACGTGCCAAAAGAGCACGTAAACAAGACAGAACCTCGCGCTGGTCGGCGCGGGGTTTCGAAAATAGGAAAATATATCAGCGCTTCGGGCGCTTAAGATAAATGTGAATTTTTATAGTTTTTTCTTTATATTTCAGGAACGGACGGGAGCAGGCGGCCGAGGGCAGGATCATATCCATGCCCTGGCTGGTCGCCTGCTCATGAGAGCCTTAAATTTTATGTAATTCCTTTAGGAGGCCCGTTAAGAGCAGAGAAATGCGTGCATGATAGGAGAATTTTGGGTCCCAACTGAGTTAGGGGAATCCTGTGGAGGTCCGTTGGGGCGGATGGCCCCGGTTTTCAGTGAAATGGTTAATATAGGGCCCGGTTAAGGTATAGGGCTTGAAAAATCGGGGAGTTTTGATTCAGGATGCAGTGATTTAGGGCCCGAAAGTTGAAGAGTTTAAACGCTGGATTGAGGGTCCATAAGTATTTATGGGTTGAGGTGAGGTTGACCCGCACGAGTGATTTTGAAGCCTTACAGGTCCCTGATGATAGTTCAATATCCCCCTTTTTGTTTGAGATCAATAAAAACCCCCAAAATTTGAATTTTCTTACACCCCTTTGAGAAATGAAAATTCTTGGTCCTACTAGATCAATTTCGAATTATCCTTTGGAACATTCACGAAATAAAATGGTGATAAAATAACTGTCCAATTTGCCGGCGTGTCAGGATAGATCTTCCCCGGTCCCAAAACATCAGAAAGCTCCAAAAACGCATTTTGCCGTGATGGTTTCGCACAACACCCCTACCCATCCTGACACCCGGACGCGTACACGGTATACATTAAAGCAAATAATGTCGGGCCGACTTAGCTCACATCCGTACCCTAATCAAATAATCACAAAGTGAACCAGACACCGGACCCGGCCGCCAGGCGGGGCCACCCGCGCCCCGGCCCGGCCCACAAACACAAGTACATATATATGTTACGGCCCACGGATGCGCACCGGACCGATCGCCCTCTTCCCCGATTTTAGCCTCCCCCAACCCCAACAAGCCAAAAAAGACAACAGGAAGGAGACAGCAACCGCATCCAACAAGCAACCAGAGAAAACAGCCCCGAAAACACGAGCACCACAAACAAGCAAACAAAAAAAAAGGAACAACAAAAACACCCACCAAACAGCAGACAGCAGAGCACGGCAAGCCAGCGGACAGGAGGTATATTCTAGTCTTAAAATTATTTCCGACATTAGGGGGGGCACCGAATCAACCCAAAGGCACGCAGGGAAAGGGACGGAGGGCAACAGCCAAAGTTTGTTAAATCAAATTGCGAAACCTTTCATGTAATATCAGCACCCAAAAATACGATATCGTTAGACTTAAATAAATCTATGTTTAAAGTGTTTGGATTTGAAGTGCTTGACTCTGAATTCAAACCCGTGGAGTTTTTTCAAGGAGCAAAAATGATTATTGGATTATAGTTTTCATAAGTTCTTAAAAAGGATTGATGCAAGTGTTATACATCAATATGGCGCTACCTTTATGCTTCAATTCATCAAGGCAACTAAGTGCAGTAGGATTCAAAAGCGTTAAGAAAAATGTAAAGAAGAAAAGTCTTAAAAAGGATCGTAAGAAGAAGAAAAGCAAACATGGCAAACGTATGCGGCGTCGAAAAACTTAACTGGCAGGGGAATCAATACCCTGTTCAGCAATCGATAATCTCAACACAGCTGGTGGAAGTCGCATGTGAAACAACGTTACCAAGCATAGATACGGATGATTCGTTTCGTTTTAAAATTGGTGAAAGTGCTTTTGATTTAGTTGATATATCAGAAATTTTCGCATATATTGAATTTCAAATTATAAAGGGTGATGGCAAAGAGATTAAAGAGGCAAATCTTAAATTTACACCATGCAATATGTTTGGCTACGCACTTTTTTCTTCAGTTGAAATGAAAATTAATGGAGAACCAATAACCTTTAACCAAAAGCATTACCCTTGGATGACGTATATATTGTACATGCTACACATGAGTGAGGAGCAAAGAAAGCAATATTTGGCAGGATGTCTTTACAAACCCGATCAGACGTATATGTTTGATGATCTACAAGATAACAAAGGCTCAGTTTATAGGAATGCGTTGACTTCAATGTCACAAAAATGTGAACTTTACTTTCCTATCATTACAGACACACAGTTAACACCAACTTATCTACCCCCAAAAAGTAGACTAGAGTTTAAATTTACTCGAAGTTCACCATCACTGATATTATTGCATGAACCAGCTAATAAACTTTTAGTTCGAATAAACGATTTTAAACTTTACATACCAAAGGCAAGGCTAACAAAACAAGCTCTGGAATATCAAGATAAAATTTTAAATATTAGTGGGGTCAAATTTCCTAGTATAAGATACAAGATTCAAACACTTTCAGTAAATAAAGGGTTACAGAATGTGGATTGGACAATTTTTGAAGGATCATTACCCCGTAGAATATACATTTGGGGAATAACACAAGAGGCGTACGCTGGTGCACCAAAATCAAACTTGTTTAAGTTAAGTTTACCAGATATGAATAGTTTTACCGTATTTATGAACGATGACAGATACCCGTGCAATATATCTTTACCGTGTAAGGTTGGCAATGATATGAGGTTATTTTATAATACATTATATGCATTAAATAGCAGAACAGAAAATTTGGGATTAACAGAAGTCGGTTTTAGACAAGGTGCAGGTTATCAGATATTTTGTATTGATTTGAGCAGAGATCACAGCAGCGATTGCAATTATCTTTCAAACCCACCAGATGGACAATTGAGGCTTTCTATTGATTTTGCGGAAGAGTTGAAAAAGGCTATTGTGATTTTCGCAATGGGAGAATTTACTGCTGAATTGAACATTAACTCAAATAAAGAAGTATTTTGGAATAAAATGTCTTAAATAGCTCTAGAAAGCAGTTGAATCAAACATGGATAACAAACGCTTTATTCTATTGTATGTTGTGTTATTTGTAGCTGTTGTTGTGGAGACGGTTATATTGTTCATAAGTGTAAAGCGTCGCAATACGTGGAACCTCGAAAATTGTACGAAAAGTCTATGCTTCGACGACTGGACAAACGGATCAAGCGAAAAATGGGATCCGGCAAATGGTTATGATATTAAATGGATCAACCGGACATCATCAAATCTACACTTCAACGTTCGACTCAAACCACCTAAAGGTCTTAAATGGAACGCACAGATGGTTTATCTATTCCACGTATTTGAACATTTGTTTATGAACTTATCGATACCTTATCAACACGGACTTATATTGGTACGATCGGTTGGTATTTATCGAGGATATACGTTCACCAACCATTATATGGGAGCAAGATTTATGAAACATCTCGCAACGTACGATTTGGATAAAGTGATTCATCAACGATACATTGGAATCAATATTCGCGAAGCGTATGGAACAATACGTGCGCAACGTTTATCTTCAAAAGGAAGTTGCTTATTGGCAAAACCGGGTGGATGAGTTTCGACGTCAATGTGAAGCAACAGGTGATTACATCGACGGGCGATCGAAAGAGGAAGAAAATTTGTTTAAGGTTCAACAACGGCGACAAGCAATTATAAAGGCGGTGGAATTTATACTGAAGAACGAAAACACTTTTAAACAGTCTTTGTATGAATTATCATTATCATACCCTATGTTGTATGTTGATTATTATGATGATATTATTAAGTTGTGTTATATGTTTGATTTGAAGTAAAAAGAAAAAAACATAATGGTAGCCGATACCGTGTATACGGTGTAAAGCCATCTGATGATTCCTTTGGCAGGGATGAAATGTTTATATATACCAGTGTATTTCAATTTATTAAATCAGTTTACACTTTCATTCGTTGCGAACGGTCGCTTATGTTTCTCCACTTCAGTAAACACCTTGTACATGGTCATACTGGTCACGTTGCCAGTGGAAATTCACGTCTCATCAACGATTACAAAGCAAATATCTACGAAACGGTGTACAACGGCGATGATCACTTCAAGCGACAAGATAATCGGGTGGAGCACTTCAAAACATTCAACAAAGTCATTGGCTATCGAGGATGGACGGGTGAACCAGGCTGCATATTATGTGTGGTGACAGAAGGCAATGTAGTCATAACGGCATACGTCTACGACCATCCAGTTCATGCGCGGCGACGAAAATATCAATTGATGCATCAATATGGTGCTAAAAGGGAATAAATGAAGATATATGTTAATATTTATATGTTGTGTGTATATTATACTTCATTTGTATATGTTTATTTTCTATTATTATGTAATTTTCTCAATAAATAAAAAACAAAATTACACGTCTGGTGCGAAATGCCGAAAACACTATCATGCCCTGTGTTAAAACGTCGAAAATACTATTATACCCTTACAACCACCTTGCAATTTTATCTAGCCGTCCTGCAGTCTTTGTTACTAATTTTGCTCATTCGCTTAATGTCTTGGTAGCTTACGTTTTAACTGTTTGGGTGTATACCCTAGGTCACTGCAGATATTAATTCTTCATCTGCTGTTGTGTGATATACCACTAATCATAGAATTTTCAAATGTAAACAGATCATATACCTTATATATTACATCTCTATATATATATACGCATATATATTTATGTTATAGTATATTTATATATGCCATAGCTAGCTAATATATGCTATTAAATATATAAATGTATACGTTATATATTATACGTATATATGTGTTATGTATTTATTATACCTATTTACATTACATATTTATATAGTGCATATATATACTATACGTGCATATGTGTATACTTATTTTATTTTACCTACTATACGTTATATAGCTATATATATAATACATTATATATTATATTACGTCTTTATGTATATGTATTTATTTTACCTACTATACGTTATATAGCTATATATATAATACATTATATATTATATTACGTCTTTATGTATATGTATTTATTATATACTATACTACATAGCTAGCTAATACATATAACACATACATAGCTATATATAATACATATATGCTACATACAATAATACACTATGTATAATACGTAAACAACATGTAACCCGATACCCCTGCTGGGAGGAACTGAATCCTCAATCCTCTGCTCCTTGCTCTCGGACCCAACTCCTCCCTATATACTACTACATAATATTTGCAAAATATTATGTAGTAGTATATAGGGAGGAGTACTACATAATATTTTGCAAATTTATAATATTCTTATTTATACTTATATGTGTGCATGTTTGTATTGATGTCTAAATATGTATGTATGCGTATATAGTATATAATATATGTATATATATATATATATATATCCATGTATACCAATACATATGTATGTCTGCACACCTATGTACACCCTCACATCACTCACCACCACCGGCCCCCACCGGTGGGGGGGGTAAAACGCCCATTTTCTATCTACTCGTGTTCACATTGCATCCGGTCCGATCCGAATGGATCTTATTTGCACGTAGAGTGTTAATATCCGATAATGGATAATTTTTCATATCCTGATCTGAGAAACTGGTGTAACAAAAACAGTAGGCGTAAGATCATGATTTGTATCGGATCGGATCTAATGCAATGTGGGCCCCTAATCGTATCTAAATGGAACGAATCAGATCTGATAGGACACAATTTGAACACGCCGCTAATTTATATAGCAACAAGATCGGTTACAAAATAGCAAGTTTTTGGTGTAATTGTTTTTGTATTGAAAGAAAACATTGTATTTTATGTAAAAGAAAGGTGTCACAGCAGTTTGTATTATGTTTGCGATTTATATGGATTCTTCTCAAATTATTGCTCATAGCTAATGACAATCCGGATTGTTGCCTCCTAAAAACTTCACTTGAAGTGGTGATGATCATCTACAACGTTTTCTTTATACTAAAGACATTACAACAACGATATGTTTCCGATCAAATAATTTACAGATTTTATATTAGCGAGACTTGGATTCTAAGAGTTTGATTCACGTATAGTATCCTGAAAAATCGATTTTATGGATATGTCTCGGTACACATTGAAGGATTTTGTGCCCCCCGCCCCAAGAGACCGTACTGTTGTGTTGGATCATCATCCGATATGCCATAAAGTACGACGGACGGTTCAACCATAGCCTTTCCCAATATCCCAATGTGGACTGCAATGAGAAGTTCTGTCGATCCAAAGCTATTTGACATTAAATAAAGGTGTGTTCACAAGCTCAAAATTTTTCCTCAAATTTGATCACAATTTAAGCTGAAATTTTGATCAAATTTTCAATATATTATGAATGCCCCTTTTTTGCTTTTTTGGTAAGATTGAACGTGTGAAGACTGTTGAGACTTTTCAGGAATATTTCTCCTAACCAATCACGAACGAGATGCATTACTTGAAAAAGTTTGAGCTCAAATTTTCAAGTATCGCAATTTTCCTTTAAAAATACCGTAAAAAATTTTGTTCAAAATGTTTGAGCCTGTGAACACGCCCTAAGGCTTGCTGCATCGATAATGATAACCGCATTTTACTACTTCGTAATTGGAAGGTGTACCTACTAGCTATAGCTGTTATTTTAGGAAAAACATTTAACGCTATTCGAACTGGAAATTGAAACTGAAAATGGAAAAACTTCGAAGACAAACTAAAAACGTTGTTAAAAACACAAATGAATTGTGATAGAAGCTTGGCGAACGTAGGTCTGACATATATAACGAAGTCGACAAACGAACACTTTCGGTTCCAAAAGAATTAGGTTTTCTAAAGACAGAAGTTTTGTAAATTTTTGGGAAATGTATTTTTGTTTTTCTAAATTTGAATCATCAATCAACACAAAATGAGCGTATTCAGAACCTATAGCTATTAACCTAACGCACGCCCGTTATGGATATTTGAGTTCAATCTAAAATGTCCAAATCCGATATAACTATGTTATTTTTTTACACATTAATATTACTCGCTTGATTTTACACAATACATCATTGCATATTTTGCTTGCACGATTTGATATATAATATCAGAAAATCGATGTTCAAATCCTATGGATATATTTAGTAGTAAAGGTAATAAATTACAAAAAGTGAGCGGAACAATAGGCAAAGCATTTTATATCTTATTTATGTATACTATGTATTTCAGCTAAATATTTAATCAATTTATCAATAAGTATCACGCTTTAGACAATTGATGTCAAATCCACCATACAAAAAGCTAGCTATATAAAAAAATTAGCTAATTAATTAGTGATATAAAGTAATCAGCCAATTAATTAACTAATTAGCTCACGTGACAAACTCGTAGTGGTTTGAAAGTGATCAGCGACGTCGAAAACTCCCGTGCATTAAATATGAGCAATTTTGGGAATGATTTTTAAATTTGCATATAATTTAACAATTTTCGAATTTATCCCTAGCTATTTATCCTATTTACCCCTATTTTTGAATTTATCCCTAGCTATTTATCCTATTTACCCCTATTTTTGAATTTATCCCTAGCTATTTATCCTATTTACCCCTATTTTTGAATTTATCCCTAGCTATTTATCCTATTTACCCCTGATCTCCTCTTTGAATTTATCCCTAGCTATTTATCCTATTTACCCCTATTTTTGAATTTATCCCTAGCTATTTATCCTATTTACCCCTATTTTTGAATTTATCCCTAGCTATTTATCCTATTTACCCCTATTTTTGAATTTATCCCTAGCTATTTATCCTATTTACCCCTATTTTTGAATTTATCCCTAGCTATTTATCCTATTTACCCCTATTTTTGAATTTATCCCTAGCGTGTCTGATTCACCCTATTTTTGAATTTATCCCTAGCTATTCATCCTATTTACCCCTATTTTTGAATTTATCCCTAGCTATTTATCCTATTTACCACTATTTTTGAATTTATTAAAATTATAAGGAACAATTGTATAACATAAAAATTTAATTGAATTCTAGTGGTTTATAGTTTTTAAAATAAATCTATACCATGGAATCCAACAGTCATTGCAACCGTAAAGAAGTTATTTTGCTTAATGAATTCGAGTGAAATGAGCGAGCAAAGTGGGCGAGTGGAACGAGAATTTTTAATTTTGGCTTTGGAGGAGGGATGAGGAAGTACTGTCTGTGTGTGTGTGTGTGTCTGTGTGTGTATCGCACCTGGATCTCGATAACGGTTGGGCGGATTTTGATGCAAGATAGCTTATTCGAACCGCAACGGAGCCCGATTTCTGAATTTTTTCGCGTGGGAAAAGTTATGGGGCAAAATGACATCATTTTGGCCCATTTTTCGCGCATTCCCTCCAGTTTTTGCGACTTTGCTCAATAAGTAAAAGAGGTATCCGCAAATAAATAGGCCTATTCCATGTAGCTTTACCTGGGCTTTAAAATGATATATAAAAAGTTTTTCAACCACTTCCCAATCTGGAGTCTATAAGTTTATAGTTGTCGCCAAATTTCATATTTGGTGAAAAGTCGTGGGAAATGCACCTAAATGTGTGTTTTTTGTTGCTTTTAGTGTCTTATATGGGGTTTCCTGGGCAGATAAACTCATTGCAAGTGTTAAAATATTGTTGAGCTAATATTTTTTACACTTATGGTTCATACTTGGCATTAAAAATGATGTTTTCGAAATTTTGGTGATACGTCGTGGGAAAAGCACCTCAATGTGTGTATATTGTTGGTTTTAGTGTCGGATATGGAGGTTTCTGGGCCGACAAGCTCATTGCGAGTGTTAAAATTATTGTGTGGCATATATTTTTCACACTTCTGCTTCGGCGGATTGTTCTCACCACTCGAATTCTGGCTCGCAAGCGAGCTTCACTAGTCTATTACGCGTATACAAGTTCAAACAAATATCTTATACACCACCATCTTGTGAAAACCAGTGTGTTAATACAGATACACGTTGTTGTGCTATTTTACTATCTTGTTGTTAGTGTGCGGCGAGGATTGGGTCTTGCGCTATCGCACAATTCGTTATGCGGAAATGCGGTTCGTTGCGGTTTGTTATGCGGTTCGTTATGCGGTTCGTTATGTTCTCTTTGCCTCGATCCTGCCCTTCATCTTTATTCCTCCAATGGTTATTCATAAAGGGTCAACGTCAGAGCGCTGCCAGAAAATATATTCCGAACAAGACATTGGTTATCCTGAGGGAACGGTTGTCAATACCTCAAAAACAGGGTACATCAATGAAGAGCTGTTTCAACTTTGGTTCGATCATTTTCTAAGCTACTGCACCAAACCTCAAGCAGGCTCCAAAGTTGTGCTTTTCTTGGACAGACATGCGTCTCGCACTAACAATTTCGATGTTTTGATGAAGGCTGTCAGAAACGGAATTGAACTCGTCTGTCTGCCCGCCCACAGCTCGCACAAGCTACAACCCCTGGACGTCGGAGTTTATAAGTCAGTAAAACAGACATGGAAGAAGGTTGTGACACTTTTTCGAAATGAGACGGGTTGCGAAAAAATTGGACGCCGCAACTGGGGTAAACTGCTGACCCGAGTCTTGGCGGATGTCGCGAAACCCAAACTAGCGATTTCAGCGTTTGCTAAAGCCGGTATATGCCCGTTAGATGCCAGTCGGGTGGATCGTTCTAGTTTGTGCATAAAGCAACTGTTGGAATTGAAGAGTCTACCAACGAGATTATCCACCAACGGTTTGCCATCCACTAACCGCGGCGTCTCGGTCAGTCAATGTGTGACAGCGCCCGTTATTGATCACTTCGCAACTGCTATCTGTGGGCATGGCCAACACAACAGCTATACCAGCAGTCCTGATTACGTGCCGCAATACGATCGATGTCATGGCTACTCAACATCTATTGCAACGGAATCTCATACTGGCAATGAGTTCAGCTTTACGGCGGTGCAAGAATTACTTGATCAGGGAAATGGTCAATATGTTGCGTCAGAAGTGACTTATACGATCTCTGATGAGTTAGGCAGCATCGGATTCCATCCCGAAATTTCAGTACGAACAGATCCTGCAACGGTTAAAAATTCTGCGGTTAATTCGGATGAGGTTTGCACGCTTCGATCTCTGGTTCCCCAGCTTTCAAAATCTCTGAGCCGCTCTATCCTAGAAATAGGCAAGCGGAAAGCCATTCCTGCACTTTTGATGTCACCGTCGTATGTTGACTCTGTGAAGCGGAAAAAGTCTACAAAACCAGTTATGTCTACACCGACTTCGCAACAGCCATCCACTTCAAAACAAATCGAGGCAGCAACGTCAGCGTCGCCAGAATACAAATGTGTAGCGTGCGGAATTATCGGGGGTCAAGACTACTATGAAAGATCCTGGATAAGGTGTAATGACTGTAACGAGTGGCAACATGAGGATTGCGGCGGTACTGCGACAAAGCGGTTTTTCTTCTGCAAGCAATGCTGTGCTTAGATTTTTATGCTAAATCAGTCACTTTGGGCAGACAGTTTGTTTTCATTTATACGAAGATTAGAATAAGGTTGAATACCAAGGCATAGTATGACACGACATTGTGTGCACAAAAGCTCAAAATTTTGCCACTGAAATTTTTTGACATGAGAAATCTTATAAAAGTTGTCATACACGCGTTTATTATATATTAAATTGTTTATGACTCCACGGAAACACGGGAGTAAACTAGAAAGCGTGAAGCTGCAGTGAGCATATTCTATTTTTGACGTAGATTAAAAGCAGTGTCAAACTACGCCTAGAGTTTAAATATATATAATTATGCTCTTGTCATTATTTTGCTCTTATGCTTCATTATTTTGCCTTGCTCTTTTGACATCAATATTTTGCTTGCATTCCTTATATATTTTGTTTTTGGACACTGCCACAGTTGGAGTGAGCGATCTTATTTATTTTGTACTGATGTCGATGTACTGTTGATATTTTGTGTTGTTACCGCTCATTTGGAGCAGTGTGGTAGACTTTTAAAGCGTATAGCGGTATCGCACTTTAGGGTTAGGAATTGTCGCACTTTAGGGGTAGTGGCGTCGCACTTTAGGTTCCGGGTGACGCAATTTAGGAACCGCACCATAAAGTGCGTCAGGACTTGGTTTTTACACGCAGATGGCTCTAGGTTCTCAGTTAGATGACATAAGTCGCCGAAATTCGGCCTGAGTCTGTAGAATACTCGTAGCAATGGGCTCTAAAAATTGTAGCGTTGTTTGTGTATTAGATACTTTGTTTGATGCTATGCAGTAAAGTTGTTTACTTTTGCTTAAATTTAGTTGCAAAATGCTGTCGCACTTTTGGGCCCTTTACTATATGAGCCCGCTGGTACCCGAATTTCAATTGTTTCGGTCAAAAACTACCGAAGTCAGAAAAGCTTTGTCCGTGAATAAGTTCATGCATATGTATAACTGAGCCAAGTTAAAAAACAAAAAGTTATGATAATAAAGACAAAAATCGTGATATCTCAAAAGTATATATATATTTGTCTCTTGGACGGATTTTGCACGGAGGTCTTCGAGATACGTTGAGATTTATACGGTGCGAACCAACTTACACTGCCAACACGCGATTTCTACCGAGCTTTTATTTATATTTTGTTATAATTTACTTCGTGATCACCAAAGAAAGATAAAATTTGAAACTTAGAAAACACAGTACTAGCAAGTGTACGAATATGCTATAACAAGTGAATGAAAAGTAGTAGCAAGAGTGCACAGTAGAAGTGATTATGGACTGTTCGTAATAGCAAGTGAACGAAACTTATGTTTCAACATTGCAATTTTTATTTCAATAAAAGCTTCATGGCGCCCTAAACCAGAAGGCAATAGCGAAAATCCACTTTAATCAAAACAGTGCATTTTATTCAATAACATTAAATCTGCTATATTTGCAAAGACTTGCGTCTTCGTGTAAGAAAGTCAGTCCGAATATAAACTCTATAAGCTTGTTAATTTAATATGTACGCTATAGTTTGATTATTGTGGTAGAATGAGTAAGCTAATTTACTAGGGTTCGTTTTAAATTCCGTCATCTCCGGGGCTGCCGATTCAGACAATAACAGTCATCCACAGGTGGCGAAGACGATAACAGCGCATCCACAAGTGACGAAGACAATAGCCCCACCGGTGTTCAACATCTTCGAGGTTGCGGGCAGGAACGCATTGGGCGGCAAAGAGGGCACCAGGGCGCGGTGGAACCCGAAGCGACAACCACCGATGGTATCAGAGTGGGCTGGGGCGGCCACCGCAGCCATCTCTCTAAACGAATGTTTGGCAACAAACTCAGGGGAAGACGGTTGCGGCGGAGACATGTGACGAGCCTCGTCTGGATGCGTCTCTGCACGGACATCCATCCGAATCCTGGTCCCCGAGAAGGCGAAAGAGGGACACGAGACAAGTCGGCTTTCGGGAAAGACAGAAGAGGAGAACAAAAACATGAGAGAAAGAAACTATCGGCTGCCAGGAAGCGGGAGCGATGGTTAGCGACTCTTCCGCAAACCAACTACCAAACCATCATCGCCTGGAATGTGCAACGGGCATCATTACGAAATCGCGAGCGGCTCCAACGGATACTCCACTTCAGCGAAAGCAAGGGATGGGATATTCTACTTCTGTCAGAAATCACATCAAGCGGCACCGGTGTCTTATGGATTGGCGAAAACCGGCATAAATGGGCCGTCATATACTCCACATAGCTCTCCACGGGTGGGCTTTAGAAAATTGGCTGAAATCTGCGCCCGTCAAGCAGGTGGGCGAGCAAGCTACGTCTATCAAGATTGGGCCCCTCCGCCTCATCGCTTTTTCCCAACCGCTGTGGAACCATGGCGAGGCGGCTATGGACAGCTTCCGAACGGAACCGGAGTGTCAACTGGCTTTGTCCAACCGGCAGGAAACACTTCTGATGGGTGGGGACATAAATGCCACGGTGGGATCCTCCCATGAAGCCGACCACGGTGGTGCAAGAGGCAGATACGGGATGGGCACGACCAATACGGCAGGGGAAGATGTCATCGGATGGTGCACCGGGAACGGCTTAGCATGGCTCAACAGCTTCAGCAGCAACAAGAACCGGGGATATGGTACCATAAGGCACTGAAGAGGTGGTTCAGCTAGACGGCTTCTTCGGAAGAGCGGATCAAAGACATGCCCTAGTGCGATCAATCAAGTCGGAGGTGGTCGACGCCTTGTCGGACCACAGGCCGAAAAAACTTGTGGTAAACCGGGAGGCGCTGGAGAAAGGGAGGACATCCTATGGTACGACTCGCCGGTATGTAGCCCAGATCAAGTGGGAACGTCTTTGGGAGGATCCGATAGGGGCAGAATTCCGTGCGGCCACGGAGCGCAGTCTGGAATATACGGAAATTGGGTGGGATGCCGTCGCGGAGCAATTAGTAGATGTGGCCAAGGAGGTGTGTGGAGTTCGGGAAAAAACGGTGGCATCCCCATGGTTGTTGGGGAAGGATGAGGAATGCCGACGGCTTCGGAATACAATATCTGAAATCGTAGACAAACGGCAACAGGAGGAAGAACAGCGGGGCAACTACTCACCCAACTTGGTCCACATCCGAAACCGGCTGCGGCAAGCCAGGAGGATCAACAAGAACCAGCTGCAGGCATGGGAAAGACAGTGGTGGGATCAGCTGATGCAGGAATGTAAGGACGCCCAACAACGAGGCGACACCGGGATGATGTATAAGCTGCTCAAAAAGATCGTGGGCACATGTAACAACGCGAGTAGGGTCAACCACGTCACTGCTCAGGAGTATAAGACTCATTTCGAGAAAGTCACCAGCGACAGATACGAGCTGGAGCCCCATGTAGTAAAGGCGGCCGTGGTGGAGGTCGAAGACCAAGGAAAGCTCGGGAGGCCTGTATAAGGCTGGGCGAGGTTCCATCGATGGAGGAAATCATCAAGGAATGGTCCAAGGCAAAAGAGTCCGCTCCGGGCCAGGATGGGGTGAGAATGATTTTCATGAACGCATCGGACAGCGTGAAGTAAGAGGTGGTATCGACGATTCAGCGAATGCTCAGCTCTCGGTCTAACAACTGGCCTGCAGGGACAAAGATCGGGATGGTGGTTCCGTTGTTTAAGAAAGGAGATCGGAGGAACCTAAACAACTACCGAGGCGCCTGCTTGCTGCCAATGATAAGCCGCATCCTAGCTAGGGTGTTGGCGACAAGGATGAAAATGTGGGCGGAGGAAATGGGCCTCACTGATGAAGACCAAAACGGCTTCAGGAGCAGTCGCTCAACGGTCGACACGGCCCAGATCTTCGTTCGTATGCAGGAGGAGGAGGGATATGGACGGAAATGCCTAGTCAAGCAAAACGGAGCGTTTGCCGAGTCTGAGGAAGATCCAATGGCTCGACTCTTGGATCTACAAAAGGCGTACCCACGAGTCAACAGACCGGCGCTGTGGGGCTGAGATACGGGTTGAAGGGAAAGATCACGCACGTACTCCAAGATCTCCATGAGACAACAGAGTACAGGGTACGCGGCAGCGCCGAGGTTAGTGAAGCGTGGATCCCACAAAGAGGTCTCCGCGAGGGATGTCCTACATCTCCAATCCTTTTCAACATATACCACCAAGCGGTGATTCGACAAATGGAACAACGACGTGAGCAGCAAACAATGGAGAGGGGGCAGACCATGGGTATCGAGTGGATGTGGATACCCGGCTCCAGTCTCCCTCCACACAGACGTCCAGACAGCCGCCACGCAGAGACAGTTAGAATTCGGATCAGTAGCTCGCTTTTCGCCGACGACACGACGATCCGTGGCACAAGAGGGGAAATCGAAGATGGGGTGACGGCGATAAAGGAGATCATGGGAAATTGGGAGGAAAGGAACAACGACACCAAGGAGGAATCCCTGGAGTTCGGAATCGATGGAGCGGGGGGATGCGTATGCGGGGTGCTGGCTGGGATGGAAGGAGGACCTGAAGCAGCGGATGAAGAGGGCATCAAGCTCCTGGTTCCAGGTCAAAAGGCGCCTAAAGCACAACCGCCTGCCCAAGTCGACCCAAGCAAAGATAGTCGAGATTTTCGTCGAAAGCACAATGCTATTCGACTGTCACACGAGGGTCTGGCACATTGGTGAGGTAAAGAAGATGCAGTCGGTGGTGGACAAAGCCTACCGTCACATCTGGAGCAATAAAGGAGGGCCGCCACTAAAGCAAATGGAACGTGAGGGAAAAAATATGTGGGACGTCCGATCGGAGCTGCAGGTGGACTCAGTGCGGAATAAGATTGAGGAGCGGGTGCTACAGAGGATCGGCCACATATTGTGGATGGACAACGACAGACCGACGAAGAGAGTCGTCCTGGGATGGAGCCCACCACTGGAAGGCAGGCCGCATGTCAGAGCAAGGTATAGAAACACTACGGCATACCGGCGGCGACTGCTGAAGGAGACAGATATCGAAGCCGGCTTGGTGGACAACCTGGCACTGGACAGGAAACGTTGGAGAACCATGATACGCGGCCGCATGCTGGACATCCGAGCATGGGAAGAAGGTCGGAGGAACCTCGGTAATTGTGCCGACGGGACTCCGCGAAGCTCGTGGCAACCGCGAAATCGGGAGAGGGGTGGCCATGCGAGTATTCCAAACGATCGCCGCATGTCAAAAGCCATGTACAAGCGAATATTCGAAATAGATTTGAACCTGGAGGTTTGCTTGCCCAAGAAAGACCAGTGCACCCTATGTCAGCGTAAGGATGAACTTCAGGATGACTAAAGACAAGTACCTAGAGCATCTACGACGAAAGGATGGAGCGTATAAGGAGAAGGAAAACGATAAATCGCAGGCTAAAGAGAGCCGAAATGGACGACAAGCTAGAAGTGTCACATTCGATTTGCAAGCTGTCCATCGCACGCCCTGTAGTTCTTCGGAAGACCTCTATTTTACAAGCGAAAGATTGCCGTGTATAATCTCACAGTCTGCGTGCAGTTAAGCAGGGACGGATAGTATTTTCTCTGGGATGAAACGGTTGCTAAAAGGGGAGGGAACGAGAGCGGTTCCTGCCTACTTATATATCTGAAGTCACTTCCAGCTAATGTCGATCACGTAACTTTGTTCTCAGACACATGCACCGTCCAAAACCGAAACACTTTAGTGACCGCACTACTTCTGCATATCGTCGTTAACAGTCCTTATCTGAAAATGATTGATCAAAAGTTGTGGAACACGGCCATTTTTACGTGGAGATCGACTCAATGGTCTCAGCAATTGAAACGTCACGAAAACACAGCATTAACGCAGCAACGAGTAATAGTCAAACCGTTGTCCGTACAACGCTAGATTGGGAACCAGTTAGGTTTGTGCCTAGGTTAGGAAGTGCCCGAGAAAAAAGGGTCCAAGCCCTGCGAAGTAGTATGGCTGCGACAGGAAGACGTGAAGTACCTCAGAAATCTGAGCAACGTGATAAACGCAAACCACACAACCAATACAAATGGCGATCAAGGGGACTTTGATAATCAAATGGTTTCGCTACGTTAAACGCTCCCAAATATCGATATTTTACAGAGTCGACTACAGCAACAGAAATTTCAAGATAATTGACATCAGCGCACGTAAACTCTCCCGCAGTTACGAACTACCGGGCAAACTTAACCTAGCTCATGCCTATATCAGCCGCTTGAAATTAGTAAACAAAAGAGAGATGATCTAGTTTCACTGTTTGTAGGCAACGACCGCATTTGCAGTGATGATTACGCAGTACAATATTACAGCAATTTGCCTTGTCAGGATCAGGAAGGTCGGCCAAAGAGCAACGATACTGATAACGATAAGGCCAATTATTAGCTAATTCTTAAGAGAGATGATCTAGTTCCACTGTTTGTAGGCAACGACCGCCATTTGCAGTGATGATTACGCAGCACAATATTACCGCAATTTGCGTTGTCAGGAGCAGGAAGGTCGTCTAGAGAGCGACGATGTTGATAATGATAAGCCCAGTTATCAGCTAATTCTTAAGAGAGATGATCTAGTTTCACTGTTTGTAGGCAACGACCGCATTTGCAGTGGTGATTACGCAGTTCAATATTACCACAATTTGCCTTGTAAGGAGCAGGAAGGTCGTCCAGACAGCGACGATGTTGATAATGATAAGCCCAATTATTAGCTAATTCTTAAGAGAGATGATCTAGTTTCACTGTTTGTAGGCAACGACCGCATTTGCAGTGATGATTACGCAGTACAATATTACCGCAATTTGCCTTGTACGGAGCAGGAAGGTCGTCCAGACGGCGACGATGTTGATAATGATAAGCCCAATTGTTAGCTAATTTTTAAGAGAGATGATCTAGTTTCACTGTTTGTAGGCAACGACCGCATTAGCAGTGATGATTACGCATTACAATATATATTACCGCAATTTGCCTTGTAAGGAGCAGGAAGGTCGTCCAGACAGCGACGATGTTGATAATGATAAGCCCAATTATTAGCTAATTCTTAAGAGAGATGATCTAGTTTCACTGTTTGTAGGCAACGACCGCATTTTCAGTGATGATTACGCAGCACAATATTACCTCAATTTGATTGTGAGGAGCAAGAAGGTCGTCCAGACAGCGACGATGTTGATAATGATAAGCTCAATTATTAGCTAATTCTTAAGAGAGATGATCTAGTTTCACTATTTGTAGGCAACGACCGCCATTTGCAGTGATGATTACGCAGCACAATATTTCCGCAATTTGCGTTGTCAGAAGCAGGAAGGTCGTCCAGACAGCGACCATGTTGATAATGATGAGCCTAATTATTAGCTAATTGTCAACTGGACAATATTGTTATTGTGGTCGCTGAGTGGGTATTTAGTTGCAATATTCTGTATTTTACTGGAGTTTTTGGGCCTACAAGCCGAGCCAAATCTAGTACATTCTACTGTAGTGATTCCCGGTGGAGTGGGCTGCATTGCTGAGTCACAAATGGGTTAATGGGGGGTTGGTAAAACCTAGAACGAATAACGGTGAAACAGCTGAAAACAAAAGATTTGCATACAGCAAAAAATAAGTAGAATTGTGCCTGATTTAGAGTGTCTTAAACATAATAGATTTTCACTTGAACATATTTTGCACTAACCATTATCTCAACCATAGACCATAACGGACAAAAAGCTTAAGTGACATAGCAACCATTCTGACTAGCCGATATCAAATCTTAACCACGATGCGTACTAATTTTGATTGGCAATGCGCTATTATCGTTTAAAAAGTTTCAATTATGTCACCCAGTAGCATTGAAAAATTCGTATTTTATGGTTTTTAAGCTTTTTTCCATTATACGGTCGATGTATACGCTTACTTTAAGTATGTTTGGTAGTATTAAGCATTCTTTAATTGATCCTAACTCAAGTTTGTAACTAGGTGTATTTCAGTTAAATGTGGTTGTTAGAAGAGATTTGCTTCGCCATGACCGGAACTATACATGGTTAGCTAGCCTGACACAACCATGCACTGAAAATCTAATCGCACGCAAAACGGAATGCGCTGTCATGCCTACATTGCTATAGCACATGTAAGGTAGAAACCATTGTATCTGGATTGCACGCACAATTTATAGCAGCCATGCATAGCATCAGTTGGGACTGTTATGCGGCGTTCACGTTATAATGTCCCCAACGTTTGGAACCTATATAGCCCACACAGTGTCAGACACACTGTTGACAACAGGGTATCTTAGACACCCCCATGTTTTTAATAAATTTTTTCAACGGTAGCTAGTTACGCGTATTTCCACTTCCTGACAGTGTCAGGCACACCGTGTCTTCTGGCTGTTTTATAGACAGTGTTCGGAATTATTTGAGCAATGTTCATATGGGAAAGATACAAATATCGATAATTTAGGAGAAACTCCACAGGACAGTTGACTAATAAACCGCATTAGCTACAGACGGTGTCCGTTATAGTTAATTCGCGCCAAATTGGTAGCTAAGGGTGTGTACGACACTGTCTAGAAAAAATGTAGTAGCTAAGGGTGTGTCGTACACCCTCGGCATTTGATTTACAGTATGGGTGTCACCCTGACTGTCTATACGGTAGGGTCGAGACTACAGGGGGTCAAAAGTTCCAAACAGCGGGGACATTATAACGTGAACGCCGCATTACACGCTTACACTGACCAAGCTACAATGCGTTTGTATTGGTTACGACCGTAAGCGCATTGTACTTGCCATGATAGCAACAAGACAGCCATGCATAGCATCAGTTGGGACTATTACGGGACCAAGCTACAATTCGCTTCTATTGGTTACGACCGTAAGCGCATTGTACTTGCAATGATAGCAACAATACAGCCATGCATAGCATCATTTGGGACTGTTACACGCTTATAGGGACCAAGCTACAATGCGCTTGTATTGGTTACGACCGTAAGCGCATTGTACTTGCAATGATAGCAACAAGACACCACAATCGGTTTAGCTAGGACATTTATTGCTTGATGATTAATTTTAGTGCAAATTATAAATAATACCTATAGATTCGGTGGGTAAAACATATATACATGGGGTTACGTGGCTACCCGGGTACCTAACCCGGCTAAAATACCTGGTATTCCCTTACACGACACTTGTTTTTGGTATTTCTCGTAATCCGCAGTATATGTGTAATAACCGGTGACGCAGCTGCATGGCGCAACTTCCTAACACCATGCCCATACGACCCCGGCTATCGTAACCTCAAGGGTGGACCGTGAATACTAAATTTTGAACCTATTCTTGGTCAGACCCAAGAAGCTACGCAGCTTAGCAGGCCGCAGGCGCGCTTCACGGGGTGTGTTCGGACCCCGCCCGAAAGGTTGCGCACGTGTCTAGTATCGGGTATGATTTCTGAGGTCCCCCAGGGAGGCTAGCACCGACACCTGCTCGCAGGTCATGGAGCTTAGCCGCTATTCCCTATCTTAGACTCATCGGAAGTTGTGAAGTTCTATTTTAGCGTAGTGAGTTTTGCAATGAAACATGTAAAAGTCCCTATAAATTTAAAGCTCACGACGATTTACCTAGGTGCGATCGCGATATGCTCCGTGCTAGAGCATTGACCTATGTGGCCCCCACAGGGTTCCGACGGGCCCTGAGTGTTTAGTGTCGGATTATCAATGGCGTGGCCTGCACTTATCAGTAAATTCTAAGCAGGTGCACTGGTACTTTGACTGGCGAAGATTTTAACTCATTTTAAATTGAGTATGTTCCTAACAAAATTTGAGTATCGGTCATTCCCTAATAAAATTTTGCTCTTGTTACCTGGTAATGTCCTGAGAGCGTAAATAGCAGTGACAGAAGGCTCTGCCCGCCAGTGCTTGTGACATTCTCGCCCACAAGCCGTGACGGGTAGCACCTGCTCGTCCGAGCGGACAAACCAGAAAAGAAAGCTTCTATCGTCTCGGTGAAGACAAGGCGGTACTCGATGTTTCAAGATACAACGTTTATTCACAAATTTCAATGATTATCGGAGGGACGAGTGTTCCTAGCAGCCTAGTAGTATCGTGTTGTAGTCGTTACAATTCGGCACAGTATGGCGGCACGGGGCATTAAAAGAAGAACGGGAGAGGAGCGTGCAGGTATTCGCCAAGTTGCGAACTAGGGGCGGTTATCCCTGCTTCAGCTCAATTTTAGCGAACTACTCAGCTATGCAGCGCACTAAGCAGGGGCCCTAGAGTGCTTCAGAAAACGCTCCTGCATGCGAGTCGCTCTGGGCGACGACTACCTAAGCGGGGCTGAGGGAAAACGATATTAGGGGCTGGCTACGCGAGCTCTACAGCATGGTCAGAACACTGCTCAAACAATATTGCCTACAACATCTGATGAGGGGCGTCTGATCGTCCATCCTCAAGATACAATTGCATTGGCGCCTATAAATGCTTCCATCCTATAGTATTTGACGACAGTTTCTACCTAAACGTACGACTGACCGAACGACGAAGACTGGGGGGGCAAAAGAAACGGAAAAATGGACCAGTTTACTTTGATGCAAGCCGACGGGATGCGGTCAGGCGTGCAACGCAGCGTGGGGAATCCTTTTAAACAACTTTCGGGACCATCGTCCAACCGGTTGATTTTCCTTTAATTTTGGTAGCCGGTTACTTTCGCTTTGATTTTGCTGTTGGGTTTTGAGCAAAGCGGCGAGTCCCTTTTCTGACGGACTACACCTATCCAAAGGCTAAATTAGCCTTGTTTCCTACCTAACGGGGTCGTTTTGGATGGTCGGGACAGGGGCGACCAGCCCCGAACGCCTTTGCGTCTTTTGGTTTGTCTCCGTTTTCGTTTGTTCTTTGCCTCTCTCTAACGACAATTTTGTCGTACTATTACACTGCTGTACGCAGTGTCTCAACTGCTGGTCTTCCTCCTGCTCGATACCTACGTACCCTAAGTCGCCTCGCGCTCTCATCCTGGAATTCGGTCCTGAGTGTTCATTCTAGTTGGGGCTGTGTAGCATTTCGTCGGGGAACCGCGGGTTAAGTTAAAAAGTGTTGAGTCTGTTTGTGCGAAGGGGACACGCTACATTCACGGGGTACCTATATAAACGGCCTGTTACAATTCACTCAACAGGGCAACTAAACCCCTGCAAACGCCGTTCATTTCTCACACTTACAGATGTCGATCCTCGGGGCAGCACCACTTCGCGAGGTGTATACCTACGCGGAAATCCTTCACGACCGATCCAGCGAACAAAGCGGAAAGCGAACAAAAGAAAGAAAGCCACCGAGCAGTTGAAACAAAAGACAGTTAATACTGAAAAGTCACGCGTCGGAGCCGGTCAGTAAAGTCGACCGAACTCCGCGCTGCCGAAGTCAAACTGATTCCAAGATTCGACGCGTTGGTCGTAACCTCGAAATTTTCGCCCATAGTTTAGTATAGCGATTTTGTCGCTGTCCAATCGTTGGCGACTTCTTGACGCCCACTTTTTTGGGTTTTCAGTCCAGTGTCCAATTGGGGACACTTCCGGAAAGTCGAATCTTGACGGCTACCGTAAACCGTCGACGTCCTTTTGGTTGAAACGTATTTCGACCATATACTCTGATATAAAGGTATTTCGGGTTTACTCAGTTATTAAGATGATTCGTCACAAACCGTAAAAAAAATGGGACATCAAAGACGATTAGCGTTGGCCGTAGGTTGAAACGTATTTCGATCATATACTCTGATATGAAGGTATTTCGGGTTTACTCAGTTATTAAGATGATTCGTCACAAACCGTAAAAGAAAAGGGGACATCAAAGACGATTAGCGTTAGCCGTAGGTTGAAACGTATTTCGACCATATACTCTGATATGAAGTTATTTCGGGTTTACTAACTAATTAAGATGATTCGTCACAAACCGTAAAAGAAATGGGACATCAAAGACGATTAGCGTTGGCCGTAGGTTGAAACGTATTTCGACCATATACTCTGATATGAAGGTATTTCGGGTTTACTCAGTTATTAAGATGATTCGTCACAAACCGTAAAAGAAATGGGACATCAAAAACGATTAGCGTTGGCCGTAGGTTGAAACGTATTTCGACCATATACTCTGATATGAAGGTATTTCGGGTTTACTCAGTTATTAAGATGATTCGTCATTGCTGAATCACAGAATAATGCGCCCTTCTACTCGAAAATTTTTGTTACACACGACATGTCGTATGTAGCAAACGACACGTCATATGTAACCAGTGTTACATGCGACATGTCGTATGTAACCAGTGTTACATACGACATGTCGTACGTAACCAGTGTTACATACGACATGTCGTACGTAACCAGTGTTACATACGCCATGTCGTATGTAACACTGGTACATAAAACTCTACGAAACTCTACTCAGTTTGATATTAGTGCCCCATCCATTTATATATTGGTGCCCCACTCTAATTTGATATTGATCTCCCTCCAACTTGATATTGGTCCCTCTCCGGTTTGATATTGGTGCCACCCTCCAGTGTGATATCGGTGCCCCAGTTTGATATTGGTGCCCCTCCAGTTTGTATTGATGCCCCTCGATTTTGATATTGGTGCCCCCTCCAGTTTGATAGTGGTGCCCTTTCCAGTTTTATAATGGTGCCCCCTCCAGTTTGTTATTGGTGTCCCCCTGCGGTTTGATATTGGTGCCCGCATCCAGTTTATTATTGGCGCCTCTCCAGTTTGACATTGGTGCCCGCCTCCAGTTTATTATTGGCGCCCCCTCCAGTTTGACATTGGCCCCTCCAGTTTGATATTGGTGCCCCCTCCAGTTTGATAGTGGTGCCCTTTCCAGTTTTATAATGGTGCCCCCTCCAGTTTGTCATTGGTGTCCCCCTGCAGTTTATTATTGGCGCCCCATCCAGTTTGATATTGGTGCCCCAACCAGTTTGATATTGGTGCCCCAAACAGTTTGATAGTGGGGCCCTTTTTAGTTTGATATTCGTTCCCGCTCCAGATTGATATTGGTGCACTCTCCAGTTAACTGTTCATCCCCCTACAGCTTGATGTTGGTAACCCCTCCAGTTTGATAGTGGTGCCCTCCTCCAGTCTAATATTGGTGCTCCTCTACAGTTTGATAGTGGTGCTCCCTCCAGTTTTCGTTGCTGAAATTTAAGATTTTATTGATCTTTTATTCGTGATATGTTTTTGGTCCATCGAAAAATTCCAGTGTTCGTTTGTAATTTTTAAAAGTTTTTAAAATGAGTTTTATTACTTTTAGTGTTCCAAACCGCAATGATAAAAGTGTCTAGCTTACAAGCAAAGTTTCGATATTCTGGACAAGTGTGGTTTTTATACAAAACGACTTAAATGCTATACATGTGCCAAACGCAAAAGTGTTTAGACACGTTTCACATATATTAAAGCTAGAAATATTTTGCACATAGTTACCAAAAATTTAAGGCGCGCCTCCTACTTGCCGCTGCGGTTGGTGCCTTAGGGCGCAATTCAGTGCGAAGGTAGGAGTAAATATGGTTTAAGGTTGGGGTGCAAACTTTAGGAGTAAACTTACCTATCCCCTGTGCGCATCTAATGCTTACACAGTGATCGGAGAGACATAATATACTGTCGGAATCTGATGAATCTATATAGGTCGTATACGGCGGTATCACAGTTTGTAGAAAAAAATGAAAGGGTATTGTCGTTTATAATTTCAAAAAATGTACAATTTGATGAAAATTTGTCTGAATCACTTACTTTAAAATCTCCTTTCATTCAGTCAACACAACTTTTATTAATTCCTGGTTCAACAAATAACATTATAAAAATTAGAAAAAAATTGGAAACAAAATTTTATATCGGCAACATGCTGGATGCTGGAAGCCAAATAATTTTATAAGTATGCATATTCATATTTTCAAAATTTCTATTGCTTGACTGTTTGGTTTACTATTTCGAGTTTGGAGGTTTCTAAACTCACGACAAGTGTGTGTTCGTACAGGTAAAACGTTGTACCGGCGCTTCCACAATTTAGTGTGATATATACCCACATTGTATGGAGTATACATCAAAATTTTTTTATAGTTTGACAGGGCGTGCGATGTAGGGTATCTTACTATATGAGTGAACAGTGAGAGAGACACAAATTTATACACATTTATTCATAGCTATATACCTACTGGAAAATCAAGGCGCTTATTTCGAATTGTTCGTAAGCTACATGGTGTTCCGCAAAATTCTGTAATCCTTAAATGAAATTATCAAAATTACTTAGTTTTCAGTTAAAAGTTAAAGGAATTGCGGCGGAAACGGTTTGACACCCATTCTGCAATCTCGCTAAATCTACAGACACCCATGTATTAGTTTTTATAGAATATTTGTTGACACGTCCTTGAACAGCTCAAAGGACTTACGAAGCTTCTGCGCTATAAACACAGTATGAAGCGGTGCAGAAAATTATAACACGACCGACAACCATGATATGTGGACTTCCAGTCCGTTAAAAATATATGCGTGCGTGAGCCATGCCCACGCCTTCATAGTTTTAGAGCTTAGTCTTGCTCTTTGTTAAGATTATGTCGCCGTTAATGAATTACCGATGGTCATAAACATTACCTTTGCAGCACTCTAAATTGCATCGCACGCCAGCAAATTGCCTCTCATGTCGAATCGAACCACTTCAACTCTGATAATTAATATAAGGTATTAATGTGTTTGCACCTTTTGTATAAGACACGAATAGATGTGGTGTGCAATTGCATTTGTGTATTCTGCAGTACAAAATTTGTTATAATAGTATTTTGGGTACAGCGAATTTCCAGCGTTTAATTTAAATCCTACGGGTTTTTCTTCCGTTTCGAATTGCTATTTGTCTTTTTCATTGAAAGATTGGCTGCTGTAATTGTAAAGGGGGCAGAATATGTTCTTGGTAATTCACACGTGTAGAGTGTATTGTGTAATAAAATGCGTATGTTAATGTACAAGTGAGTGAGCTGCACTGAACTTGCACGCTGTTAAAGATGAAATCCCTATTGAAATGCTTCGGTAGTAATATTTATCATTTGTTTATCAAAAACGAGATGCCGCTTTCCTCTGCTGCTGACCTTACGACATTTGCAACAGTTTTGCTTTCGAAATTTGTGTTTAACCGTCTTGTAAAAGATACACACATTTATATTGATAGATATTGGCTTTATTTTAATTTATCGCTGGTCGCCGGTGTTTACATTACGGAAATACAACATGCATATTGACTACGCGACAACGTAGAATTTATTAAAGGACGGTAGAATTGCTATTCTATTTATAGATAACATTAAATTCGACAAAATAATATACAGTAAGAGTCTTAGCCAAGATTGCACAGCGAGTGCTTTTTAAAGCCTGGCACAACGAACGTCGAATCGTATATTTGTAAATAAGCTAATTGTAAAATTGCTGATTACGTTGAAACCTTACGAATTTGCACAATTTATCATCATGAATCTAACATATTTTACTAACATAATCTTGACAGCGTAAATCGATCACACTTTATTGATTGAGCATGAGTAAATTTTAATGTTAATTATTCGCAATCAAAACTGTTTCTATTTTAAACTATCTTAAATTAAAAGCAGTAAAATTCATGATGGCCTCACCGAGTATTATAAGTTTCGCTCCAAAGTAGTTTACCCCTTAGGTAAAACGGCATTTGGTGATATATATTAGATACCCATGGTATTGAAATATGAGTGGTGTGTGGACCCAAGCGAGGCGAATTATTCTTACTAGCCGTGACAATGGTGCAATTTGACAACGTCCGTTATAGTGTTTTTAGGGTTACACGCATAATTCAATTTTGACTGCGCGAAAAGATTGGCATTATAGCTCATTTGAAAGCTTGAAATCTCTACTTGTGCCATTTAGTTTAGGCGCTTAGCTTGAAAAATTCCAAAGTAACCCAAACATCGCGTTACTTATTGTAAATGGACGACCCTACCGGTTTAGATATCTGTTTCAAATTGAGCTAATTGTGTAGGTCAAGTTATATATATAATAGTTCGATAAGCAGTTTTCTTATAATGTAGGATTTGGATCAAAACAGGTTCTAAAGTGTGCCCGCGACACCTAAAATATATTAATAAGATATATCCTCGCAACTGCTCAAGCTATATGGATGTTTTTGGTCTCATCTTGTATATCAATGCTTACTGTACGCAGCTTCTGCTATAATACTATTATAATAGCTCTTATAATGTGCTGCTATTTTCACTATTTACACCGCAGGGTTGGGCCAAAATGGAATTTTCAATAGACCCACGAGATCCAAAATGCAGCAAAATAGTGATATCTTTGTAACCACGCGAGCTATATAGGCGACATGTTTTTTGTTCGATGACAAACGTGATGCCGATATGCCTTTTAGTTGAATACTAAGAACCCTGATCCCCATCTCCCCGGTTCAAATGGCCAAAAACTGGGTTTTAACGGTTCTTTGCGAAATGTTGCAGTACAGGTACCAATGTTTTGCACCCCATATCTCTCGACACATACTTTTTATAGAAAAATGCAGACCACTATGCGGAATCAGCTTATTCAGGTCTACAGCGTTCCTCAACTACACTTTTGCGCCGCTGCCGGACCGAATATGGCTCATTGCCGCTTTGCCAAGAAATATCGATTTTTCATTTTTCGGCATATTTACCATATCGATTTCTTTACCTTATAAGCTTTACAACCTATATCAAGTCTTTGAGAGGGGGCACTATTATCAACTCGGAGAGGGCACCAATATCAAACTAGAGGGGACACCACTATCAAACTGGAGATACCAATATCACACTGGAGGGTGACACCAATATCAAACAGGGAAACGCCAATATCAAACTGGAGGGGCTACCAATAACAAACTAGATAGGGACACCGATATTAAACTGGAGGAGACACCACTATCAAACGAGTTTAAAAAGCCTATTGGACCGCAAGTTCGCCAAAACGATCGTACGTATATATCTCTTTAACCGATCAAAATATACGGGCAGTATTAGGCTCATTTCGCAGAGTTCTATGTACCAGTTGTACATACGACATGTCGTATGTAACACTGGCTACGTACGACATGTCGTATGTAACACTGGTTACGTACGACATGTCGTATGTAACACTGGTTACGTACGACATGTCGTATGTAACTTTGGTTACATACGACATGTCGTATGTAACACAGCTACGTACGACATGTCGTATGTAACAAAAATTTTCGTCTTTGCTGAGCTGCAGTCTAGATAACCAACTCCTTGTGTTCATCCTTCTGAAATACCTATATATAGACCATTTTTGATGCCGTGCACAAAATACATGACAAAAAAGAAAATTCGCCACAATTTGGAAATCTGGTTCGTCGTCCATGAAACCAAATGAAAAGGTATAATTTAGTCACGTTGGGCTCTAGGTAGCAAAAACCAATGTATCGAGTTTGCTTGATAACTTAGACACTAGTTGTACGGTAAAAACATGCAACATGTGGAAAACTAAAAAACCGCTATTCCTGGTAAGCGGGCCCACAGCAGCCCAGAGAATGGCCCCCACAAAAAAGTCGAGTTCAGCAGTTCCATTTACTATGAGCTGATTCTGTATGGTGGTCTCGTATGTGAAGCCTGTGTCGCAAGATATTAGTACCCGTATGGCGAACTTTGGAAAAGAACCCATTAAAAATCTGTTTTTTGCCATTTTGACCTGAAGATGGGTTCGGAGTTGTTCGCGTTCAGCTAATCGGGACATCGTCATCACTTTTGATATAGAATAAAAAATTGTCGAAATCCGTCCATCCGAAAATGAGTTATGGATGACATAGACAAAAAAGAAATTTTGACGATTTACCGGCATCCCCTTAGGGCCCGCTCGCTTCGTTTCCATTTAAGTTTAATCATATTAAGAATGACATTCTACCCTTCATTACGACCCACAGCAGCACGTCGCTTTTATAGTTAAAAGCTAAATACAATATACTAAAACTCTAAACGCACGCTCAGTAATACAACGTCACATATAATTATTTTTAATACATTTGCCTAGCAATGGAGACAACAAGACCAGGCTATTAATGTGTATTTACATAACGTTTCATTTAATTGAAATGCAATTCTATTGACGATAGTTTTGAGTATTAGTAGGGCAACTTAAGATTTCAAAATAAAGACAAGATCAAGATTCAATTTGGAAATGTATTATATAACTAAATTTTGACACATCCGATATATCATTTTATTCACATTTCAGAATTAGTTTCAATGTAAAGAATATATTATTACAGTAATTTTTCTCAGTGATACAGAGAATACAGTACCTGTTTCAAAAATTTAAACTCTGTGTAAGTGACCGAAACACAACTTATTGTTGTCCACAGATACACAAAAACTGCCCCCCCACAAAAATCACTGGTGTAAGCTATTCCATGCATCTTGCTACTGAAATTAAAATTATGTGAATTTGCATTTATTTCTGATTTCACTGATGCATAAAAACAACCGTGTTTCAACTAATATAATTTTTATATACTATTTATAGTTTTACAGTATTTTTGGAAATGTCACTAATCGATAAAGAATATATACACAGCAAAACCGTAATTTACATTTTTGCGGCTTTACTGCGGTCACTTTTCTGAGGAGAGAATAGCTCAGCCCCCTCGATTTGCGGTGGACAGGTCGGACACACCTGGTTTTCTTTTTTGAATTTTTCGGCTGTGAATTCGCCGTTGACCCTAAATTTTCCGCTTTTAGCACACTATTTTTATGTTCTCCCTGAATATGACTCAAAAATGCCACAACTCTCTGCATACAACTAAACTTAAAATTTGCCAAAATTCACAGCAAAGTATCCGCAATTTATAAGCAAAGCAATAAAAGAATTTGCACAGAGGTTCA
>JASANE010017992.1:0-45422 GCA_030248225.1 Trileptium ribeirensis
GTATTGCTCCATGTGTCTAAAAATTTTCCAGATTTTAAATCTCGAGCAATAAAGAAAATGTTGGTTTAGGAAGAGAAGGGTTTCATAGTTCTTATTTGTAGGTTCTTCTAAATAGGAGACATTGTAAGATTGCTATTTTGTAACTGTATTATTAAATTGCTGGTAAAATACTGTCGTCGAACGGCGCAAATGTAAACTGTGAAGTATATTTCATATCAGCCGTGAAAGACGAGCAACGTAGTTGTTCAGTTTAAACATGGATAAACATGGTTTCAGTAAACTTGGTTTGCTTATGCTCTTTTTCTACGGTTATTATATCTACAACGATCAAAGCTTAAGGTACAAGTTTGATTCCATTTATGACGGCCGCAATTTAAGCTTCAAAAATTCTGCAAGAGATTTTAAGCGCCTATGTTGCTGAATATTTTCAGGCGCGGTGATATTTCTCAACGTATTTAACACTTTAACGCCCGAGCTGGTTTGCGTATTGTACAACGTTTGACAAACTCAAGGCGGCGCAGCGGATCAAGCACTGACCACGTGCGTGGAACGGTGGCGATCCATTGAGCGGTCTCAGAGCTGTTCCGTGTTTTCTTAAGCAAGCTTGCAAAGAGCGAATAACAACGCTCGTGAAAACACAAACGCAACGCGGAATAAACAGTTTGAAAACCTTTGCAATATGCGCTAGTGCCAATGGGAAAGGGCTTAGACGACTTGTGATTTCGCTAATTACAATGGTTAAATGATATTAATGAGTGTTCTGTCACAATCTATTATTAATTCATACATATGTACCTACAATATAGGAGAACGCCGGCATATTTTTTGAGTTCAGGGACCACAGGGCTGTAACTGTTTTCTTTTAGCAAACTAAAAATGCGTACCTAACGTAAACTCAACGGTAAAACATGTTTTAAGTCAGAGAACTAAGCTATAATTCCAGGTATGATTCATATGTTCTTTGTGTAAAAAGGCTCTTAGTTATACCAGTAGTGGTATTAGGGCAGAGTCTGACACTTCCCTGAACTCATATGTTAGCCCGCGTCATCGAAACACGGGCTAACTCTAACGCACTCTCTGGTTTATACTAATAAGAATGAGGATTACTCTAAAAACCTGTGTTAGCCAAGGTAAGTCTCACGTTTAGTCTGCATTTTAAAGATTAACCAAAGGTTAATTCACAAGCATGGCCTCGGCTTAGCTTAAAATTTAGATATAGAGCGCCAAATTGCTTAGAAGTTATTTTAAAGCTTAGTGTTGGCCTTTCGTATAAAGCTAACGCATAGTCTTTTTGGAATGGCTAAGCTTGTTAGAGGCTTATAAGTTATCTGTAGGCTACGCCTAGTCTAAGTTCTAGCGCAAGCCTTTCTTCCACTCCCCAATTTCTCTATTTTCATTTATACGACACACACATTTTTACTGTTTCCAAATCTTCTGCGCACCATTAGCAATTATTTCCGTCACATCTCCTAGCAATTTTGAAGTCGATCAAATTTGAACGCGGCTTTCAGAGTTGTATTGGTTTATCAGAGATAGCCACAATAATTAGTACAATATTCATAAGCAGTGTTCAAAGATATACGCTTGCTGTAGAGCATCCTACACGTAGCTCTTATTTGTGCCAGGGATAGCCTGTAAGCTAGTCTACGAAACATTCAACAATAATAGATTTTACCTACCGATGGCTTTAGCATACGAGACTGCTGGCAGCGACACACGAACACCGCTTGCCATTGTGGACAGTGTAAGTAGTGTTGTAAAGCTGAGCGATACCCGAGCCGGTGTGGCAGCTGGATCGATCCAAAACGAAACCCAAGAAATTACAACGATAAGACCGGTTGGGATAGAAAAAGGCTGAAGTCAGGTGGTAACTAAGTTGACGTTCTAAATGAATTGTTGCCAAGAGACAGCTGAAATGACCTAAAACTCGAGTATTTTATTACTATTCCATTCGCCCTACACATTTAGTGTCTAAATTTAATGCACAGATGTACCTGTAAACGTTAGTACGATGTTTGACGAGCGCGTGATAACAGGGTATTATAATCAACTTGTAATAATGTGCCACAAACGGTGATTAGAGGCGCCTTGTATCTTAAATAGAACGGGTTTCCCACATTGCAGGCTAGTGTATAAAAACTAACGCTTACTCAACGGCGTTTTAATGAAAATGTGATGTACATGATCATGAAAATGCATAAGATATTGGTCATGAGATATCTATCTTGCTATGAAAGCGGCTACACGAATTTTGTATATAGAGTTTTGTTGTGATTTGTTTCTAATCTATGCTACAATCTAGAATTGTAGATTTCGATAGGATAGGCTTCCCTACGAGGTAGCCTTGAATTTTTTATGTACAGCATATGAACACTAACAGTGTCTTGTAACACAGCTTATATAGTTAAAGCCGTGCATCAAAATGACTTAACGCACATTTAGTTAAATTAGCTGTAAAAGTCAGTTGTAGCACAGCCGGGCGTGCGTCAAGTGATTTGTACGCACGGTTGTGTTGTTTCGCTCGTTCAAACTCGTGCTGACGCACTCGCGTCTGAACTCGTCACAACCGTGCTTACAAATCACTTAATGCACGATGGCTGTTCTACAACTATTACTTGTTAAGTAGGTGAAGAGATTTCAAAGCTCGGCGAATTGATGTGGTGAAATACGGCGAAACAGTTTCTAATAACATTCAAACTGTTCACCTTGATACCGCGCACGTGGTAACTACGATGATGCTGGTTAATTATGTGTTGCATGGTTGTGCGATTGCATGTTGCTAACAATATAGTGACTGATACTATTGCAGTGCCATAAAGCAACGTGAATGAGGTTTCAAACTTTTGGCACATTTGTTTTAACGCAGCAAAAACTGTCTACACGGTCTCTTCTTGGTGTTTTGTCGGTTCGTTTCCAAAAAATATTCGAAGTGGTGTTTGTCAGCCAGATGTAACTTCTAGTGCAACAATTTTTCACAAATTTTAGCATTATATTTCAAATATTTACATTGAAATATATGATATATAATTAAAAACGTGTCAAATTTAGCTTTCAAGTTACTGTCGTAAAACAACGCCCACGCGAAACCGATCTATGGATTCAAATTAGACCGAATTTTCTGCGAGGCTCTTTTTACGCATGCGATCTAAGATAACTTCAATTCTCAATGGCCGTTCTAGCTCTTACGGGGAAAATAAGCAACAACCATTTTTTCACCAAATCGTCGACACCATAACTTGCTTGAAAACCTGGTAGTCAAACTCAAGGTCCCCCACACCCTCAACTTGTCATGTCAAGTTTCCCACTCGAATGATTGAATAAATGTTTCATGTGCTTAAAGCCTAATGCTTAAAAATGCCAAGTTTGACCTGAACTCGGACCGAATTTTTAATCTTTGGCCTGACGGGACTCATGTCAAATCTCTCTCCTGTTGTTGAGGGAAAAGCTTGACATGGTCCAAAAAATCTTATGAAACATCGGCCAATATGAACGTCGTTAAAGCTGTATATTCCCAAAGCTAAGTTAATGCTGCGCCTAATAGGGAGAAACATAGCAAAATAAAAGGGTGTTACAACGCCACCGCAGTATTTGATACAGTGCCATGCTTGAGTACCTGTGGATTACGCACTAACCGCGTGATTAAAATTTGAAATCTGTACGCAGATCGACACCTGGTTCCCCTGCTATGGAGTTTCCATTTTGTTAGCAAACATTTTAAAAAGTCATCAATTGTCATTCATTTTTTCTTCATAAAAGTTCAAATAGACCACAGAGACAAAGCATTAATTCTAAGCTATATAATTTAAATCAAGGACATGATGTTCTCGTAACAACAAGACTGATGCCTAATTCTCAGTTTTGATTCTCGTACGCTATCGGTAAGCCTGATGCCTAGATCTCAGTTTCGATCCTCCTAGACTATCGGTAAGCCTGATGCCTAGGTCTCAGTTTCGATCCTCGTAGATTGTCCGTAAGCCTGATGCCTGAGGTCTCAGTTTCGATCCTCGTATATTTGATGCATGAGTAAACTTAACCTGCGTCGCCTACCATCCTATTTTGAAATTAGCGATTGGCAATAGCTTATTCGGTGTATAAGGGATCTGTAAAATTCTCTACGAACTGAAGCAATGGCTTTCGGTCAATCGTTCCAGAACAAGAAATTGCCCGTTTATTGATTATTTCAAAAATGTTACCGAACATCTTACTGGCCATTTGGAGTTTAAAGTTGTGAATTTGTGATTTTGTTAGTGAACGTAAACGCGCTACTTTTGAGTTTCATAATTTGGTTAGCGAACAAGATATTGCAATTCATATAGATATATGCAACACGTTCGCTCACTCCATATGCAGTATTACAAAAGTGCAAATTTTGGCACTGGCTATTTTGACTGAACTGTGACACCAGTATATAGACATGGAACGTACATATATGACGTTCGCGAACGTCTTCAGTTTAATATACATACTGAAAAAACAAGTATTAAAACAATGAACCTACGAATATGATATTCGCGAACGTCTTGCGTAAACATTTTTCTTTGCATTACTCTTGATATTTTCGAGGTTTTACTCGTGATTAATTTAATTGAAGTATGGGATCAGTCTTGGCTACACCGTATTATATTACCACATCAATGTTCGCGAACAGGTTTTTATGTGTTAAGGCAAACGCACCTATATATCGAGCAAAAAATTGGTGACGTTCGAGAACACTTTTAACTAGGAAATATTAAAGCGTTGTCTTGTAATTTTCACCAAAATATTCTTGCACATCGATGTTCGAACGATGCCATGTTCGCGAACAAAACATACGGATTTAACGATATACTGTATTCGGCTCCCGGATTTCCGGTTAACATTTCATTAAGATTTTTTCACAATATTAATTTAATTATGGACACACGTTCGCGAACAATAAACGCATAGTTAATATTCTTTTTAGTATTAACGTAGTGTTAGGACATATAATGTGTGTTCGCGAACAGCTTGATCTCAACAGTACTTTATGTTCGCGAACAATTTTTTACATAAGAAAGCTCGGTCTTTTCGCACACAAAATTCGTAGAATTGTATACACCATAGAACTGTTTGCGAACAAATCAGACCTTTAAGAATATAACGAATTGTGTTTGCATAACGAAAAATTTAAAATTCAAGTAACCTAATTTAGCGTTTTAGTTCAGTAAACAATACACATAGATGTCTCCTAACACTACGTTAACACTAAAAAGAATATTAACTATGCGTTTATAGTCTCGCGAGCGTGTGTCCATAACATAAATAATAATGTGAAAAGTCTTAATGAAATGTTAACTGGAAATCTGGGAGCCGAATACAGTATATCGTTAAATCCGTATGTTTTGTTCGCGAACATGACATCGACGTGCAAGAGTATTTTGTTGAAAATTACAAGTCAACGCTTTAATATTTCTGAGAAAAGGTGTTCGCCAACGTCACAAATTTTTTGCTCGATAAATAGGTGCGTTTGCCTTTACACGTAAAAACCTGTTCGCGAACATTGATGTGGTGATATAATACTGGGTAACGAACACTGATCCCACACTTCAATTAAATTACGAGTAAAATATCGAAAATATTAAGAGTAATACAAAGAAAAATGTTTACGCATGAATCCTAAGACGTTCACGAGCATCATATTCGTACGTTCATTGTTTTAATACTTGTTTTTTCAGCATATATATTAAACTGAAGACGTTCGCGAACATCATATATGAATGTTCCGTGTCTGTATACTGCTATCGCAGTTCAGTCAAAATAGCCATTTCCAATATTTGCACTTTTGTTATAATGCATATGGAGTGAGCGAACGTGTTACATATATCTATATGTATTGCAATATCTTGTTCGCGAACCAAATTATGAAACTCAAAAGTAGCGCGTTTACGTTCACTAACAAAATCACAAATTCATAACTTTAAACTCCAAACGGCCAGTAATACGTTCGATAACATTTTTGAAGTAATCAATAAACGGGCAATTTGTTGTTCGTTAACGTTTTGGAACGGTTGACCAAAAGCCATTATTTCTGTTCTCAGAGGATTTTACCGATTGCTTGTACACCGAACAATCTATTGCCAATTGCTAATTTCAAAATAGGATGGTAGGCGACGCAGGTTAAGCTTACTCATGCATAAGTATTTAATTAAAATTTGTGGAAATGACTCAACTTTAGAATTTCGCTAAAATGGAAAATAATGTATTCGAAATATAGTTTCTTTAACGCATTGCGAGAACGTTTTAAAATCGTTCTGCGCAGACTAATTCTTCCTAGACAGCAATATCGCCTTTCTTTGCAAAATAAATTATAATTAAGCTCTTTTATAAAATTTCTTAGAAGTAGAAGAAAATGACAAATTACGCGACGACACAAAAACACACACACCAAAAAACCAAACCAAGCGGAAAACAACAACCCACCAGCCCCCCACCACACGCCCCCAAAAAAAACCCACACCACCCCCACCACAAGCCCACCACCCCGCCAACCAAACCCAAACCACAAGCCAAACGCAAGCAAAAGAGCAATATTAGCAAACAGAAAGGCGAAGCGTCTAGGAAGAAAGACTGCGCAGAACAAAAAACGTCTCGCAATGCGAAAGAAAACAATCAGAATAACCAAAAAACCATTAGCGAAATCTCAAAGGAGCATCCACAAAATTATCCATGAGTAACTTAACCTGCGTCGCCTACCATTCCTTTTTGAAATTAGCGATTGGCAATAGCTTGTTCGGTGTACAAGCAATCGATAAAATCCTCTGAGAGCAGAAATAATGGCTTTTGGTCAACCATTCCAAAACGTTAACGAATAACAAATTACCGGTCTATTGATTACTTCAAAAATGGTACCGAACATCTTACTAGCCATTTGGAGTTTAAAGTTCTGAATTTGTGATTTTGTTAGCGAACGTAAACGCGCTACTTTTGAGTTTCATAATTTGGTTCGCGAACAAGACATCGCAATACATACAGATATATGCAACACGTTCGCTCACTCCATATGCATTATAACCAAAAGTACAAACTCTGGCAATGGCTATTTTTACTGAGCTGTAATACCAGTATATAGACATGGAACGTTCATATATGATGTTCGCGAACGTTTTCACTTTAATATAATATGCTAAAAAACAAGTATTAAAACAATGAACGTAGGAATATGATGTTCGCTAACATTTTGAGATTCATGCGTAAACATTTTTCTTTGCATTATTCTTGATATTTTCGAGATTTTACTCGTGATTAATTTAATCGAAGTATGGCATCATTGTTCGCTACCCTGTATTATATCACCACATCAATGTTCGCGAACCGGTTTTTATGCGTAAAGGCAAAAGCATCCATTTATCGAGCAAAAAATTTGTGACGTTCGCGAACACCTTTAACTAGGAATTGTTAATATTAAAGCGTTGACTTGTAATTTCCACCAAAATACCTTTGCACGTCGATGGTCGAACGATGTTATGTTCGCGAACAAAACGCACGGATTTAACGATATATATACTGTATTCGGCTCCCGGATTTCCAGTTAAAATTAGACAACACACCCCAACAAAAACCAAACCGCACCACAACCCACCCCCCCCGTTCAATGTTCACTGCTGACAAAGGGCGCCAGACACGTTATACAATATTGTGAAATTTAACGTTTCTAAGGATTGTTAGCCAGGTTTACCCCCGGTCCTAAACTGATAGACCTCAGAGACCCTGCAACGTTCACTGCTGACAAAGGGCGCCAGACACATAATGCAATATTGTGAAATTTAACGTTTCTAAAGATTGTTAGTCAAGTTTACCCCCGATCCTAAACTGATAGACCTCATAGACCCTTCAATGTTCACTGCTGACAAAGGGCGCCAGACACATTATGCAATATTGTGAAATTTAACGTTTCTAAGGATTGTTAATCAAGTTTGCCCCCGGTCCTAAACTGATAGACCTCAGAGACCGTTCAATGTTCACTGCTGACAAAGGGCGCCAGACACGTTATACAATATTGTGAAATTTAACGTTTCTAAGGATTGTTAATCAAGTGTTCCCCCGGTCCTAAACTGATAGACCTCAGAGACCCTTCAATGTTCACTGCTGACAAAGGGCGCCAGACACATTATGCAATATTGTGCGTAGTAGAATTGCCGCGAGATTTTGCACAATGTTTCTGCTAAACATAATTTACAGTTTTATGGTTTATAATCAGACGGAACATTGGATGGATTGAAGTTGAAACGAAAGATTTAACATAACAATATGAAAACCAAACCAAAATTATTAAACTGCGGCAACAGCTTGAAACCGCTGCGGTATGAAAACTTTTTGCAATAAATTCATGTGCAATAGGTTTAAAAATTCCTAAATCACAAAAATTTTTAAAAATTTTTGTTTGAATATGACCGTGATTTACATTTACAATGTTGTTATTGGCTCATTCCGCATTACGGATATTATTCATGAGTAAACTTAGGCTGCACCGCTTACCATCCTCTTTTGACATTATGTAGAAAATGTTGTTAGGGAACAAACTAATAGTTACAATAGCCTAGCGTCAATTCCATACTTTTCCGTTCTACGAACGCTTAGTGTCAGATTACAAAAACGTTTAAGTTACGTTAGCTTACACAATGCACCTTTTTACAATTTCACCATAACTGCGTTACGAAACGCTAAATTAGGTTAATTGAATTTTAAATTTTTCGTTATGCAAACACAATTCCCTAAAGGTGTGATTCGTTCGCGAACAGTTCTATGATGTATACAATTCTATGAATTTTGTGTCCGAACTGACTGAGCTTTCTTATACAAAAAATGTTCGCGAAGATAAATTACTGTTGAGATCAAGCTGTTCGCGAACACATATATATGTCCTAACACTACGTTAACACTAAAAAGAATATTAACTATGCGTTTATTGTTCGCGAGCGTGTGTCCATAACATAAATAATAATGTGAAAAGTCTTAATGAAATGTTAACTGGAAATCTGGGAGCCGAATACAGTATATCGTTAAATCCGTATGTTTTGTTCGCGAACATGACATCGACGTGCAAGAGTATTTTGTTGAAAATTACAAGTCAACGCTTTAATATTTCCTAGTAAAAGGTGTTCGCGAACGTCACAAATGGTTTGCTCGATAAATAGATGCGTTTGCGTTTACACATAAAAACCTGTTCGCGAACATTGATGTGGTGATATAATACGGGTATCGAACACTAATTCCATACTTCAATTAAATTAATCACGAGTAAAACCTCGAAAATATCAAGAGTAATGCAAAGAAAAATGCTTACGCATGAAACCCAAGACGTTCGCGCACATCATATTCGTACGTTCATTGTTTTAATACTTGTTTTTTCAGCATATATATTAAACTGAAGACGTTCGGGAACGTCATATATGAACGTTCCATGTATATGTACTGGTATCACAGTTCAGTCAAAATAGCCATTGCCAAAATTTGCACTTTTGTTATAATGCATATGGAGTGAGCGAACGTGTTGCATATATCTATATGAATTGCAATATCTTGTTCGCGAACCAAATTATGAAACTCAAATGTAGCGCGTTTAGGTTCACTAACAAAATCACAAATTCAGTACTTTAAAATCCAAATGGCCAGTACGATGTTCGGTAACATTTTTGAAGTAATCAATACACGGGCAATTTGTTGTTCGTTAACGTTTTGGAACGGTTGACCAAAAGCCATTATTACTGTTCTCACAGGATTTTACCGATTCCTTGTACACCGAACAAGCTATTGCCAATCGCTAATTTCAAAATAGGATGGTAGGCGACGCAGGTTAAGTTTACTCTTGCGTAAATATTTAATTAAAATTTGTGGAAATGAACTCAACTTTAGAGATTTCGCTAAAATGGAAAATAATTTTTGGTTATTCTGAAATATAGTTTTCTTTAACGCATTGCGAGAACGTTTTTAAAATCGTTCTGCGCAGTACTAATTCTTCCTAGACAGCAATATCGCCTTTCTGTTTGCTAAAATAACATTATAATTAAGCTCTTTTTATAAAATTTGCTTTAGACAGTCATACCATTGACAAGCTCAATATTACGTGGTTTCAACCAGCACCGGTCCATTGGAATCCCAAAATCGAGCTACCAGAAATGCGACTGCTCGGAATTGATACGAGCTATTGTAATGGAACATACAAATATGCCGAAACAGAACAGTCGTTCATGATCGGTAATAAAGACTTTCTCTTTATTTAGCGGACAGTATGCTGAAACATTGTATGTACACAGTAAATGGACGTACAGGAATGCTTGAGTATAGGAAAACGACATATTCATGCTTCTGCATACTTTATATATCCTCGCTTATGGAATTTGGCACATTTCTTACAATGAAGTGCTGTCGAATGAACGTATTATTGCATGTCGTCACGCGTAAATTTGAATCATTTTCTTCCTAACTTCTAAAGCGCAGGAATTGCACCAAACCAGGATTGCTTAATGAATATTGTCACGAGCCTTCTCGTTCAAGATGCACGCATTGGTAGCCGTTTCTACACTGTGTAACTAACAAATATTTTATAAAAGAGTGTCAAAAATGCAGAAAGCATTAGTGACCATATAGTCAGCTCAAATATCTCTGAGAAGCGTTACTTATATTTTTACTGTATGCTTACCGATAGTCTACGAGGATCGAAACTGAAACCTAGGCATCAGACTTACCGACAATCTACGAGGATCGAAACTGAGACCTAGGCATCAGGCTTACGGACAATCTACGAGGATCGAAACTGAGACCTAGGCATCAGGCTTACCGATAGTCTAGGAGGATCGAAACTGAGATCTAGGCATCAGGCTTACCGATAGCGTACGAGGATCAAAACTGAGACTTAGGCATCAGGCTTGTTGTAACGAGAACAACATGTCCTGGATTTAAATTAAATAGCTTAGAATTAATGCTTTGTCTCTGTGGTCTATTTGAACTTTTATGAAGAAAAAATGAATGACAATTGATGACTTTTTAAAATGTTTGCTAACAAAATGGAAACTCCATAGCAGGGGAACCAGGTGTCGATCTGCGTACGATTTCAAATTTTAATCACGCGGTTAGTGCGTAATCCACAGGTACTCAAGCATGGCACTGTATCAAATACTGCGGTGGCGTTGTAACACCCTTTTATTTTGCTATGTTTATCCCTGTAGGCGCGGCGTTAACTTAGCTTTGGGAATATACAGCTTTAACGACGTTCATATTGGCCGATGTTTCATAAGATTTTTTGGACCATGTCAAGCTTTTCCCTCAACAACAGGAGAGAGATTTGACATGAGTACCATAAGGCCAAAAATTAAAGTTAATTTGCGAGTTCAGGTCAAACTTAAGCTTAGTCTTAGGCTTAGAGCCATAAAACATTATTCAATCATTCGAGTGGGAAACTTGACATGACAAGTTGAGGGTGTGGGGGACCTTAGTTTGACCCAGGTTTTCAAGCAAGTTATGGTGTCGATTTTGGTGAAAAAATGGTTTTGCTTATTTTTCCCGTAAGAGCTAGACGGGCATTGAGAATTGAAGTTATCTTAGATCACATGCGTAAAAAGAGCCTCGCAGAAAATTCGGTCTAATTTGAATACATAGATCGGTTTCGCGTGAGCGTTGTTTTACAACATAACTTGAAAGCTAAATTTGACACGTTTTTAATTATATATCATATATTTCAATGTAAATATTTGAAATATAATGCTAAAATTTGTGAAAAATATTGCACTAGAAGTTACATCTGGCTGACAAACACCACTTCGAATATTTTTTGGAAACGAACCGACAAAACACCAAGAAGAGACCGTGTAGACAGTTTTTGCTGCGTTAAAACAAATGTGCCAAAAGTTTGAAACCTCATTCACGTTGCTTTATGGCACTGCAATAGTATCAGTCACTATATTGTTAGCAACATGCAATCGCACAACCATGCAACACATAATTAACCAGCATCATCGTAGTCCCACGTGCAGTATAGAGTGAACAAGTTTAAATGTTATTGAAAACAGTTAGCAGTATTTTTTCACCACATCAAATTCGCCGAGCTTTGAAATCTCTTCACCTACTTAACAAGTAATAGTTGTAGAACAGCCATCGTGCATTAAGTGATTTGTAAGCACGGTTGTGACGAGTTCAGACGCGAGTGCGTCAGCACGAGTTTGAACGAGCGAAACAACACAACCGTGCGTACAAATCACTTGACGCACGCCCGGCTGTGCTACAACTGACTTTTACAGCTAATTTAACTAAATGTGCGTTAAGTCATTTTGATGCACGGCTTTAACTATATAAGCTGTGTTACAAGACACTGTTAGTGTTCATATGCTGTACATAAAAAATTCAAGGCTACCTCGTAGGGAAGCCTATCCTATCGAAATCTACAATTCTAGATTGTAGCATAGATTAGAAACAAATCACAACAAAACTCTATATACAAAATTCGTGTAGCCGCTTTCATAGCAAGATAGATATCTCATGACCAATATCTTATGCATTTTCATGATCATGTACATCACATTTTCATTAAAACGCCGTTGAGAACGTTAGTTTTTATACACTAGCCTCAATGTGGGAAACCCGTTCTATTTAAGATACAAGGCGCCTCTAATCACCGTTTGTGGCACATTATTACAAGTTGATTATAATACCCTGTTATCACGCGCTCGTCAAACATCGTACTAACGTTTACAGGTACATCTGTGCATTAAATTTAGACACTAAATGTGTAGGGCGAATGGAATAGTAATAAAATACTCGAGTTTTAGGTCATTTCAGCTGTCTCTTGGCAACAATTCATTTAGAACGTCAACTTAGTTACCACCTAGTTCAAACTTTCATCCCAACCGGTCTTATCGTTGTAATTTCTTGGGTTTCGTTTTGGATCGATCCAGCTGCCACACCGGCTCGGGTATCGCTCAGCTTTACAACACTACTTACACTGTCCACAATGGCAAGCGGTGTTCGTGTGTCGCTGCCAGCAGTCTCGTATGCTAAAGCCATCGGTAGGTAAAATCTATTATTGTTGAATGTTTCGTAGACTAGCTTACAGGCTATCCCTGGCACAAATAAGAGCTACGTGTAGGATGCTCTACAGCAAGCGTATAACTTCGAACACTGCTTATGAATATTGTACTAATTATTGTGGCTATCTCTGATAAACCAATACAACTCTGAAAGCCGCGTTCAAATTTGATCGACTTCAAAATTGCTAGGAGATGTGACGGAAATAATTGCTAATGGTGCGCAGAAGATTTGGAAACAGTAAAAATGTGTGTGTCGTATAAATGAAAATAGAGAAATTGGGGAGTGGAAGAAAGGCTTGCGCTAGAACTTAGACTAGGCGTAGCCTACAGATAACTTATAAGCCTCTAACAAGCTTAGCCATTCCAAAAAGACTATGCGTTAGCTTTATACGAAAGGCCAACACTAAGCTTTAAAATAACTTCTAAGCAATTTGGCGCTCTATATCTAAATTTTAAGCTAAGCCGAGGCCATGCTTGTGAATTAACCTTTGGTTAATCTTTAAAATGCAGACTAAACGTGAGACTTATCTTGGCTCACAGGTTTTTAGAGTAATCCTCATTCTTATTAGTATAACCAAGAGTGCATTAGAGTTAGCCCGTGTTTGATGACGCGGGCTAACATATGAGTTCAGGGAAGTGTCATACTCTGCCCTAATACACTATTGGTATAACTAAGAGCCTTTTACACAAGAACATATGAATCATACCTGGAATTATAGCTTAGTTCTCTGACTTAAAACATGTTTTACCGTTGAGTTTACGTTAGGTACGCAAACATTAGTTTGCTAAAAGAAACAGGTTACAGCCCTGTGGTCCCTGAACTCAAAAAATATGCCGGCGTTCTCCTATATTGTAGGTACATATGTATGAATTAATAATAGATTGTGACAGAACACTCATTAAATGTGCGTTTAACCATTGTAATTAGCGAAATCACAAGTCGTATTAACCCTTTCCCATTGGCACTAGCGCATATTGCAAAGGTTTATCCAAACTGTTTATTCCGCGTTGCGTTTGTGTTTTCACGAGCGTTGTTATTCGCTCTTTGCAAGCTTGCTTAAGAAAACACGGAACAGCTCTGAGACCGCTCAATGGATCGCACACACCGTTCCACGCACGTGGTCAGTGCTCGATCCGCTGCGCCGCCTTGAGTTTGTCAAACATTGTACAGTACACAAACTAGTTCGGGCGTTAAAGTGTTAAATACGTTGAGAAATATCACCGCGCCTGAAAATATTCAGCAACATAGGCGCTTAAAATCTCTTGCAGAATTTTTGAAGCTTAAATTTAGGCCATCATAAATGAGAATCGAACTTGTACCTTAAGCTTTGATCGTTGTAGATATAATAACCGTAGAAAAAGAGCATAAGCAAACCAAGTTTACTGAAACCATGTTTATCCATGTTTAAACTGAACAACTACGTTGCTCGTATTTCACGGCTGATATGAAATATACTTAGCAAGTTTTTTTACATTTGCGCCGTTCGACGACAGTATTTTACCAGCAATTTAATAATACAGTTACAAAATAGCAATCTTACAATGTCTCCTATTTAGAAGAACCTACAAATAAGAACTATGAAACCCCTTCTCTTCCTAAACCAACATTTTTCTTTATTGCTCGAGATTTAAATCTGGAAAATTTTTAGACACATGGATGGGTTTCTGTATGATATTCGTCTTTTGTGGTTTGCTTGAATTCGCTGTGGTAAATTCGTTCGTCCGTCGAGAGAAAAAATTCGAAGCCCTTGAAACGACCGTTCGGAAACGAACAATTTCTCAACAACAGCAACACAAGATGTCACAGTCGTCGAAGTTTAACGGAGCAACAGTAACCAGTAGCTTAAATCGTTCGCCTGGTTGCTACGACAGCGATTGTTGTCAGCAGTGCGATACAGCTTTGTCGCCCATTGTTCATTTAAGCGATGACAATCGGAATGGCAATGATTTTGGTTTCAAACCGAGACAAAGAAAACATTCTAATACTGTAAGTTATCGCTAGGCTACCTCTAGATAATGCAAAATCTTTAATCCGACATGTCAAGCTTTTCAGCCGTTTATCGTATATACTCCAAGACAGGCATATACACGGTCTTTCTTAGGTAGCAGATAAAGATAAGCGCCATGTTGTGATATTTGGCTACTGTTTTAAATAAAGACATAGTTTGAAATGTGCAGAATTAAGCTAAAACTAGAGAAACCTAATTGCTTAACTAATAGAGCTGCTGTCATTTTGCTCTGTCATACATCAGTTTGCTAAATTTTGTAGCAACGTGTATTAACATAGGAACCGAAACGGTGGCAGGTTGCTGCTCGATTTGTTCGCGATGTTATACGATTATGCATTAGTCCACGTTATGTGCGTACATCATGCTTGTTCTTTTGTTGAAATCACGACATGGATGGTGCATAAATTTGCGTTCACATTTCTGCCATTGGTATTCGCAGTTTAGTGCACTCGGACAATGGCTCTGGTGCTAAAATATCTGTTCAACAAAAAATTTTGTTTTATACGTTGAAGCGGATTTGTTTCGAAAATAAATGAGACAGTGCGATTTTTAAAAATAGCGGTGATGATAATTCGCTGATAGATAGGTGATAGATATGATAATAAATAGCGGTGATAAGGGACCCATGTTCATTTTTACTGCATTCCAAACTGTTTGTACAACATACATGACGAAGCAGGGGATCAGGGGCCTATACCGTCGAGGTCCTGGTCTGCCCTCCCCCTAGAGGATACCACCCTCCCCCACAGCGTCAGCCTCTTGCGCGGAATATTTCAGCAAAAAATTGTCTAAAATAGGGCGAAAATTGGCAAAATGGAGGTACAATCAGGAAAAATTGGACCCAGGGTACAGGAGAGAAGGAGAGTCGTCAACTTTTTTCAGAACTGCCCTGGAGGTAAATCTAGGGCGTTTACTCACCTCATACGACTTTCTTCCCCGGCTATCCCGGCTACCCCTCTCCGGAGACCTCGGAGCATCAGAATGAATAATATACTAATTTTGATTACGAAATGCGATTGGTAATTGCACATTTTTCTTCTCAAAGGCTAATATAACGTAACACTGTTGCATAATCGTCTTTCTGGTGCATAATCGGATGCTATGGTGGTGTGCAATATTTACCGCCGTTTCAACCGTTTTTAAAACAAGCGGAATTTCATTAATTATTTCTATTGCAATAATTATTTCTAAGGGAAACTAGTTTAGTCTTAAGTTAATATGTTGTATTTGCGGCATGGGGCGAGGTATCTTCAATCGAAAAACTTTATGTAACTATATGATTAGTTTAATAATGGTGAACCGCCAAGTATATTTATAATACTCTGTATATCAGAAACGCTTGCTGATGAAGACAGATTAGCCTATTTCTTTGCCGATACACACATGTTGCAAAGCCGCTGTCAAAATAGACCAAAATTTATCCTAAACAATTCGGTTATAAAACTTAATTTTGACTCAGTTGACACTTTAGTTACGCTTACTGAAGAGTCTTAACATGTCTAGTTTTGGATACATAATTAATAAAGAATTTATACTTTTGGTGTTTAAACACAAAAACAACAATTAAGAGCCCATTATTCTGACACTTGTATCAGATTAAACTCGTAGTTCCAGTGAGATGCTTTAATCGGATCTTATATATTAGTCCATCAACACTAACCTCTTCATTTGCCGTTATACAGGAGTATGTCTTCATACCCAATTGAACGAGACAGTTCGGAAAATATCGGTTTCTACCATCATCCACTCTACCATCATGCGGCATTCAGGCCATAAATGTTACAACAGGCTGAATTATCGGTTTGTACCATCACCCGCTCCACCATCATGCCGGATTCAGGCCATAAATGTTACAACAGGCTTAGTATATGGCACACATAAGACATAAGCTTAGGCTTAGTATATGGAATAAATTAGTCGGTTTGGTAAAACGCTTTGTATTCATTGCGAATTCGCAGTTTGATAATGTTGATTGACTTAATTGTTCTGGCAACTCTGAATTCAGTCAACAATATTCCGCTATAATAGTTTAACCGGCGAGAACCGAATTTTGATTAACCCTTTCCTGCGTTTGGTTTTGTTACCACGGTAGGTCGAACCCAAATTGCTTGGCTTCGAGCTCCTTGCGCTACTATCAATTTCGATGTTACCGTTCCGATAGTTTTGCGGAGGTTCTCAAAGCGAGAGAAAACACGTTTACATTGTTAGATCGCTCGACCAGCTGAGTGAACATAAAACCTTTGTAAATCATGAAAATAGCATTAAATTAGGTAGCAAAATTAAATTGAGATGTAGCTAGAGTCGAAACCGGCATATTTCTTAAAATTAAAAATATAATCACAGTTTTTGTTTAGCACACAACAAACTAAAACATAATATTTTGCAGCGTTGAAATCAAGCCCGGATCGACGACGGTTACAGGAGTGAAGTTCGAAAATTGTCGCGGGACAGCTGGGAGAAAATGCGAGTAGTAAATAGCATTAAATTATTAGCGAAATTAAAGTCAGATGTAACTATTTTTGAAACCGATATATGCATCTTAAAATTGAAAAATATATAATCACAGTTTTGTTTAGCACATAACAAACTGACATGTAATATTTTTCAGCGTCGAAATCAAGCACGAGTCGACGACGGTTACAGGAGTGAAGTTCGAAAATTATCACCGGACAGTTTGGAGAAAATGCGAGTCAAATGTTCTCAAAGAGCCAAAATGATCGACAAAATCTGTTGCGTTGCATTTCCAATGGCATTTCTCATTTTCAACTGTTGTTATTGGAGTATTTATCGGAGTTAAAATCGGCTCTCTCACAACCTGATGCAACGAAAACACTATATATAGAGATAGACATGCCGTTATAAAGAAATTGCTCACTAGAAATATAAACTTGTTTTGGTGAAAATGCTCAAGTCATAACTGTAAACGGATAGGACAAGAGGTAAATGCGGTACAAAATAGTCTAGTGCCTCTACTAAGGCGGTATGACAAATCAGTATGGTTTAACCACACAGACACCATGGTAAGTCTTCTGAAATTTGTTATAAATGAATACTGTGCAAGTTTTCCGCATAAAATAAGCCAGTCGTACAGATACCCATTTTGAAAATGCTAACTAAAAAGCAGAAATTATCCAAAACTGAAATTTTATGAGTTTTTAATAAATTTTTCCTCATCTAACATGTGAATACATTTCGATAATTCAGGAAGTGCTAAATATTGCAATGACACATCCAACGCAAGTATTAATTTTAACTATTAATTCAATGGACAGCTTTAATCGTTGGAGCTATACACCGGCATACAACGATCGACGATCGTACTGTCCGTGGCGTGAAAACAGAAACAGCAACTGAAAAGAAACATAATTTGTAAAGGTTAAGAATCATAAGCGATGCCCGAAAGCCCTAAGTGGCCAGGTGTTGTAATATTACCAATTATTAATTCACCAAATCGTAATAATGACCGTATGATTGCCGACAGGAGCGAACAAATGAAAGTTTTAAGAATCAGAGACTTCACTAACTTTCAGCTACGTGAAGAGCACGTACCCCCAGCAGCTACCAGTTTCGATGACCATTTGAACGCTTCGTGGGCCACATAAATAGTAGATGTTAGTTAGATCCTTTTTAAATTATTTACGGCATCTACGAAATCGAAATGACTCGCCAAACTTGTTTCAATTTAGACGCAGTATTTCATATTATTAGTTAGCAGTCGACTGGCAGAACAGCACGACCATCCCGATCTGGAAACGGAAAGGCAGCCCGGACTACTGCGCCAATTATCGCCCGATCCGGCTGCTCTCGCACTCCGTGAAAATCTTTGAACGTATCCTCGACAAGCGGATCCGTGACATCACCAAGACCACCGTCAACCAGGCGGCTTTGTCAAGGGCTGCGGCACAATCGACACGATTCACACCGCCAGACTACTGTTGGAAAAGTACCGCGAGAAGAAGAGGCCGCTCCACGTCGCCGTCCTCGACTTCGAGAAGCCGTTCGATCGCATGCCGCATCAACTCATCTGGCACGCCTGCGTGACCGCTACGTTCCTGAAGAACTCATCCGATGGGTGCAACTGCTTTACAACTACCTGCAGAGCCAAGTGCGCTGCGTCGCCGGCACGTCGAAGCCACTCCGCATTAGTGTCGGCGTCCACCAAGGAAGCGCCCTCTCGCCGCTCCTCTTCAGATTTTTAGGTTGTCATCAGAGAACGTAATTTTATCAGATTAAGTTCGAAACATATAGTTTGAAACATTAAATGTAGACTGTAGCACCTTTAGTGTTCGCCAAGTTGAATCGTCTTAGGTATGGTAAGAATGTTCCTAGTTTCGATTCACTATGTTCTGTGATTTTTAAAGTGGAAGAGACATGGAAAAATATCCCAGTACCGATATTAATGTTTGCCAAGTTTCGAAAGTTTTTAGGAATAGCATAGTATTTAGAGGGACATAATATCGCTGAACTAAAGCTGAAGATGTGAATACATTTTAATGAATAAGTGTACATTAATGCGAAGTATAAATCAACGTTCAGCACAAATATACTTTGCTCATGCTTTGGCAAACTCATCGAATTGTGAAAGTATTTGAAATGATTTAGCGACGGCGATTAGTGCTGTCAGCGGAATCTTTCGTACAAGTGTTATAAATTGGTTCCCGAGCATATTTTCTAATTCTGCTTTACCGTTTATATTTTATTTTGGAGCACGAACCTAGCTTGGCTGGTAAATTTCGAGAACGAAATTACCAGCGCAAAGAACCGTCTTAGTTGTGTTGTTGTACCACTATGGCGCGAATTTAATAACATCAATTTTTAGTTCAAGTAAACGATTGAGTTTTACTACAATTGTTGCAAATTTAATCAAAATTTCTTAGCGAAAAATCTATTACAAAGCCGCAGTTTGTTTCATAACACCGCATCGCATCACCAATCGTCTTTAATAAAAGGCTAAAACTCGCGTAAAATAAGAAATATCTTTTAGTTTTACTTTTATGGAAGTTTTCTTTATATCGCTTGTTGAATTCTCCAGGCCCAGAAAAACATTCTTTGTTTGTTAATACTTAGTGTATGTGAACGCATAATGTTTATACCCATGTTCAGTGCTAATATATTTTGACAACTCCGCCATTTCAAATTTTTTGTGTTGAATTTTTGAAGCAAATGATCAGACACACTTGATTAGCATAAAGCATGATTCAAGATAGCATTTGTCTAATCGAGAACATAACCTAGAATAGGGTTAAAATCCCCGTGTGCAAACATATACAGATGCAAGCGATACACATATGTGGTGCATAAAACTGCATTGAAACATTTACCGCTAAAATCAACCTTAGTATTATCAAACTAGATTATCTCAACTTAATTTTGAAAATTTCATTGTAAAATAAACATTTGTGATTTTTCGCTAATACTAAATTACAAATATGATCTTGACTTATCGCCTCTTATTTGTTAAGAACGCTGACCATCTGCTACGACAACCACTACTGTATAAACCTCGGATACATGATGATACACGCCAAATCACAACTGAATTAAGCCATGCTATGATGTCGCTCTCAAGTTTTGCTGAATGATTGACACACATACACCTAAGCGCCACGGTGAAATTAGTATGGCATCTAATGGTCATACAAGATGTGTCATTCCTATAAAGATCAAACCAAATCTGATTAATAAGTAGTAACGGCTCTGCACATTTTTCGTGGTGAATCATCACCTGTGCACACTATTATTTTATTCCTTAATTTTATGGTCTGTATTCCTTAAAACCATGAACTAGGACCATCTTTCTTAACAGTAAAGGCCAGTGTTTGTTCAACTTATAAAAGGAAATATTCCTATATTCACACGAAGACTTACTATTATTTTATTCCTAAATATTTATGGTCTGTATTCCTTAAAACCATGAACTAGGACCATCTTTCTTAACAGTAAAGGCCAGTGTTTGTTCAACTTATAAAAGGAAATATTCCTATATTCACACGAAGACTTACTATTATTTTATTCCTAAATATTTATGGTCTGTATTCCTTAAAACCATGAACTAGGACCATCTTTCTTAACAGTAAAGGCCAGTATTTGTTCAACTTATAAAGGGAAATATTCCTATATTCACACGAAGACTTACTATTATTTTATTCCTAAATATTTATGGTCTGTATTCCTTAAAACCATGAACTAGGACCATCTTTCTTAACAGTAAAGGCCAGTATTTTTTCTAGTTGTAAAGGAAAATATTCCTATATTCATGCGAAGATTTCCCACATTGTAAAAAAAATTAGTATTGAATATGTGTATGAAAGTGTCAGAGACAAAAGTGCCCACTTTTTGCACTCATTATTCTGTGAAATCTGCATGATGCCTAACCCTTAAAATTTGAAATCTAAGAAAATGTTGCTCTATATATATATTAGTAAATGCATGTTCAATATTTCATGGAGAATTTCCTATGAATATGCGAATACTTTATGTTATATATAGGAAAAATATTAGCCCTTACATGTCAACAAAAAATATTCCACACTGCATGTTTTTAAGGAATGCAGTCCTTTCATTAGTGACATATAACAGCGTACGAGTTGATCGAGCCATCTTGAACTTTTGCTGTCAAAACTTTCGTTAGGTGGAGGAATCGTCGGCCAGACTAAAACACTCAAAGTTCCAAGTCAGCTCGGCTCAGGTCTACTAAAACATGGTTAATCTCAACTCGAATATGCTTGCCGAGCGGTGCTTTTGCAATCTTACGCTCACACTCTTGTTGTCAGTAGAATTGTACGTTGAGAAATTCTGACCTAACCATATCACACTGATGCGAATCACCGGGAATATAAAAACAGCTGCCTTTTATGAAGAGCCATGAAAACATACAGCTAAATTGGAACTTAATTCTTGGCAACTAGTAGTAGCCATATTCGGCAAAGTTCCATTTCACAAGATTTATGGTACACATTTCAATTCTGCTATCCCACAATGCTATTTTATGAAGAGCCATACAGCTAAGTTGGAACTTAATTGTTGGCAACTAGTAGTAGCTATATTCGGCAAAGTTCCATTTCACTAGATTTATGGTATACTTTTCAATTCTGCTATCCCACAACACTATTTTATGAAGAGCCATACAGCTAAATTGAAACTTAATTGTTGGCAACTAGTGGTAGCCATATTCGGCAAAGTTCCATTTCACAAGATTTGTGGCACACTTTTCAATTCTGCTATCCCACAACGCTATTTTATGAAGAGCCATACAGCTACATTGGAACTTAATTGTTGGCAACTAGTAGTAGCCATATTCGGCAAAGTTCCATTTCACAAGATTTATGGTACACATTTCAATTCTGCTATCCCACAATGCTATTTTATGAAGAGCCATACAGCTAAATTGGAACTTAATTGTTGGCAACTAGTAGAAGCTATATTCGGCAAAGTTCCATTTCACTAGATTTATGGTACACTTTTCAATTCTGCTATCCCACAACACTATTTTATGAAGAGCCATACAGCTAAATTGGAACTTAATTGTTGGCAACTAGTGGTAGCCATATTCGGCAAAGTTCCATTTCACAAGATTTGTGGCACACTTTTCAATTCTGCTATCCCACAATGCTATTTTATGAAGAGCCATACAGCTAAATTGGAACTTAATTGTTGGCAACTAGTAGAAGCTATATTCGGCAAAGTTCCATTTCACTAGATTTATAACAAACTTCAACCCCACCAACATCAAAAAAACCCAACATCACACAAATCCAAGATTTGTGGACACTTTTCAATTCTGCTATCCCACAACACTATTTTATGAAGAGCCATACAGCTACATTGGAACTTAATTGTTGGCAACTTGTAGTAGCCATATTCGGCAAAGTTCCATTTCACAAGATTTATGGTACACATTTCAATTCTGCTATCCCACAATGCTATTTTATGAAGAGCCATACAGCTAAATTGGAACTTAATTGTTGGCAACTAGTAGAAGCTATATTCGGCAAAGTTCCATTTCACTAGATTTATGGTATACTTTTCAATTCTGCTATCCCACAACACTATTTTATGAAGAGCCATACAGCTAAATTGGAACTTAATTGTTGGCAACTAGTGGTAGCCATATTCGGCAAAGTTCCATTTCACAAGATTTGTGGCACACTTCTCAATTCTGCTATCCCACAACGCTATTTCATGAAGAGCCATACAGCTGCATTGGAACTTAATTGTTGGCAACTAGTAGTAGCCATATTAGACAAAGTTCCATTTCACAAGATTTATGGTACACTTTTCAATTCTGCTATCCCACAACGCTATTTTATGAAGAGCTATACAGCTAAAATGGAACTTAATTGTTGGCAACTAGTAGTAGCCATATTCGGCAAAGTTCCATTTCACAAGATTTATGGTACACTGTTCAATTCTGCTATCCCACAGCGCTATTTTATGAAGAGCCATACAGCTAAATTGGAACTTAATTGTTGCCAACTAGTAGAAGCTATATTCGGCAAAGTTCCATTTCACTAGATTTATGGTACACATTTCAATTCTGCTATCCCACAATGCTATTTTATGAAGAGCCATACAGCTAAATTGGAACTTAATTGTTGGCAACTAGTAGAAGCTATATTCGGCAAAGTTCCATTTCACTAGATTTATGGTATACTTTTCAATTCTGCTATCCCACAACACTATTTTATGAAGAGCCATACAGCTAAATTGGAACTTAATTGTTGGCAACTAGTGGTAGCCATATTCGGCAAAGTTCCATTTCACAAGATTTGTGGCACACTTCTCAATTCTGCTATCCCACAACGCTATTTTATGAAGAGCCATACAGCTGCATTGGAACTTAATTGTTGGCAACTAGTAGTAGCCATATTCGACAAAGTTCCATTTCACAAGATTTATGGTACACTTTTCAATTCTGCTATCCCACAACGCTATTTTATGAAGAGCTATACAGCTAAAATGGAACTTAATTGTTGGCAACTAGTAGTAGCCATATTCGGCAAAGTTCCATTTCACAAGATTTATGGTACACTGTTCAATTCTGCTATCCCACAACACTATTTTATGAAGAGCCATACAGCTAAAATGGAACTTAATTGTTGGCAACTAGTAGTAGCCATATTCGGCAAAGTTCCATTTCACAAGATTTATGGTACACATTTCAATTCTGCTATCCCACAACGCTATTTTATGAAGAGCTATACAGCTAAAATGGAACTTAATTGTTGGCAACTAGTAGTAGCCATATTCGGCAAAGTTCCATTTCACAAGATTTATGGTACACTTTTCAATTCTGCTATCCCACAACGTTATAACACCGTTTGTGATAGTATAACAAATATTCTAACGCTACCCAAGAAGGGTGCTTTCTCAAACCATTTCTAGTAAATAATAGTGGAAAACATAGCATTTTTTTTTAATTTTCGCTTCATAGGTTTCCTCTTAAATTATTAAATAATTACCATTTTGCTGTTTTACTAGAATTTTCTACAATTTTGAGTGCTTTAGAAATATCAGAAATTATTTGTTTATCGTATTAATGGAATATCCCATTTTCGTAAAATTACTTAGCTAATGATAGCAAAGTACTTGTTTAGACTAAAGATTAAAAGGTATTGCTAAAATAGGCTGTTTTTCCAGCAGATACAACGTCTGTCAAAGCAACGGTCTAGGCGTATTACAAAGTTGCTTCAGTTAACGAGTATTTAATATGTTAATTCATAGTTGGAATGTTGTTTTGTTTACGCAATAGTTTTTCATCAGGTATGGAAACATTTGCATATTAACCGTTGATCGACGACACGTTTGAAACGCCGGACATTGGCAAAAGTAGATAAAAAGTTGCCACAGCAAACCGAACGATTCTGGATGCTTCAAAAACACTCTTAGGTAGCACAAATGATCATGTTGCTGCGTTTCTTCGCTGGCACAAATTTTTTCATTGTTTCCGACCGCTCTGGCCTCAATCAGCTCGGTCAGATCCAAATTCCTAGTCCCAGCTGAAACCATTAAAGTAATAGACTTGTGTACATATATACCTTACACTATTGTAATCTTATGCGGTATTCACGTTATAATATCCCCACCAGTTGGAACTTATGTACCCCCCTGTGGCAGTCACACCCTTCACAATAGGGTGTCTTAGACACCCTCTACTTTTTGAACAAAAGTTCATAGGGTAGCTAGCTGTTAGCGTTATTTTAGAGGGTGTCAAGCACACCATATTAGTTTTACGTTTTTTTGATGGTATCGGCCATACTGTCGGGTCAATTCCCATATAGCCTACGGGGCACCTGTCTAGGACTGCACTGGATAGATTCAAGTGCTGCTTCCGAATTTATGTTGCATTCTACATTTTAGACTCAGAACAAACTGTTTTCAACGATAAAAATTTTTATTCAGTAGTTTACAATGTGGAAGTCACCATACTAATACTATACGGTGTTTGCCACACTGTCACTGCAGAACAATAGGATTCCCGCGGCACTCTACTGCCAAAATGCAGTAGCTAAGGGTGTTCCTGACACCCTCATATTTTGTATATGGTATGGCTGTCGCTGTCACTGTCTTTACGGTATAGCCTACATTACAGGGGGACAAAAGTTCCAACTGGTGGGGACATTATAACGTGAATCCCGCATTACGTAAGAGTATATTTATACATTATGTAAAAGAAGTTGACAAAAATGCTGCCTCCTAACACCATAGATTGATTCGTGTTCATGCTGAGATTAGACAGGTTGCCCTCCGTATTACGCTAGGTGTTCCGATGTAAAACCTGCTAGCTCATATACGTGTCAAATGGCATGACATGTGTAAGTCGTGAAGATCGGTGGGTTACTATTGAGGGACAAAACCATTGTTCACACATAATACGAAACATACATGGAAAGCAGAATATTTTTTTGGCCAAAGCTCAGAATAGCGTTCGGGCGCTGCCGATGCTTTGCGCCCACCAGGTGAAAAACACAGTAGGGGACAATGTGAGGAGAATTCACATTTTGTGATTTGAGATGGCGCGTACACTACTGTGCTGAGAAAGCAATGAATACCAAGTGATGAACGGGCGAGGGTAGTTCAACAACAAGTGTAAAATCTGTTCGTGCAGTTCGTCGACCAAAAAAAGATCATCTTCTGATAGTTTAGTAGCTGTAGCGGGAAAGAAATGTGTTGGAACCTTATAGCATATTGTAGGACGCAGCCAATATCACCACCAATATATCCATCACAGAAAAGGTTTTAGCCGGCCCCTAGTAAAGATTTTTAATCTATTATTTTAACAATTAGTTTAACATTATTTAGAATTAGTTTAACAACTTTGCAAACGTTTAACATTACCATCTACATCTACAGGCGAGTAAAAGGTCTTCTCGTTGCTTCACAACAGCGGAATTAGAAGAGTTGGACGTTTGATTGAAATATTTTAGAACCCACATTACCAGTATCAACCATATTTCTTAAAACCTCAGATTGAGATTGTAAGTTCGTTTAGGCGTTCATCGCTATATTGTAGTTTGCTCAATATGAGGAAGCAGCAAGACATAACCGCTTGAGACTCCGTATACATTTTGAATACAAGGTATGAGTATTTACTGAGCAGCATTGGATATGCACAGACTATAGCGGATACGTTAATGATTAAAATGAGCGGACTATTAATTAGACTGTAAAAATGCTGATTTAAATTTGATTCAACACAGCGCTCATATAAAGTTGTGATTACATACACTTAGCGCAGAATAGTCACACTGATTCCTTTACTCATTACAGCCCACATTTTACTAGTTACATTGAATTTATAATACATATGTTCCTGTTGTTTAATACCGTATTATAAATTCAATGTAACTAGTAATGTCGGTTGTAATGAATAGCGGAGTCAGTTTTACTATTCTGCGCTAAGTGGCTGTTACGAAGTTTTAAATTGAGCTTCCTAAGGCTTTTTAAACTCCCGATAGACAACAATCAGCTGTACTCTATCGTTACGAGACAGAAATAGTCTGGGTGTTTAAAAATTATAAGGCCCTTTAGTATTTTTACTCTGACCAAAACCACGTAAGTTTTCAATAAATATTATAATTCAAAACGTCATTTTCAATTTGTAGAACCTATTATACGTACACAACGAAATAGTACTGTTTATATGTATTGCGAACAAAGTTTTGTCGTTGGCTTCTGGTTGATACTCTTTTTTCAACTAAACTCCCAGATTGTTTAAATTCTTGTTTCTTGATTTTTACACGATATGCGAAAATCAAAGATCTAATTCGTCTTCTGATATATGTTGGTGTTCTAAACCACATCACAAATGCATGGTTTGTTGCTCACATTACAGTCATCAAATCCATTTCGAATGCATGGGACTATCGGCGTCTGACCTTAGCATCGTCATTCGGGAAACAGATACTGCCTATATCTATAAGTCATGCCTTCTTGTGGCCTCAAAAGATGAGATCGAACGTCCTAAATCTGGTAGCCCCTCTAACTCTATCTACTGCTACACTCCACCTACTCCACAAACATCTTCAGGTTCACACTTCTTCGAACCAATTTCTGTTATTTCTCAAGACCTGATAAATAAAATTATTGTCGAGGCGACAAAAGCAGCAACAACCGCCGCAATGGAAGCAGTAATGGAATACCTCTAAAACGCGATAAAATATGCAATCTCGTTATCGTCGGTTCTCCTGAATCATCGTCAGTTAGTTCTGATTTACGGCAAATTACTTTGGATAAAGCCAAGATTGATGATTATCGCTCCAAATTAAATATACATGTGGATTCTATTATCAGCAATTTTCGCGATTGTAAAAACAGACCAACTGCTCTCGGATTATCAAAGTGTGCTTTGCTGAACGCAAGATTATTGAACGTAAAGTTTTTAGATTCCGTGCTTGGCATCTTATGAAAACCGATGAAGATTTCACGTCTGCTAAATTTAATAATCCTTTTGTTCGTCCAGATATGACCAGTAAAGAGCGGATAGCGCATGCAATTTTACGTTATGAATTAAAAAAGCGCAGAGCTGCAGGTGAACTCAATCTTATTATCCGTGTTGGAAAAATTATTATGCGGCCTCGGTCGGCACAGTTGGAAAACAACGAAACGCTGGGCACAATGGACATTTTGTTCCATTTATTTTTATTTACGCAAGATCGCTTAGAAATAAAATTCCTGATTTAGTTTATTTATTACACCTGCATCTATCAACTGTTTTTGCTATAACTGAAGCTTGGCCAAACTCAGATGATTCTAATGCTATTTTTTCTGAATTTGTTGTTACTCATAATATTTTTCCGGCTGATAATACTTCTCCTACCGGTAGAGGAGGTGGCTTTATTGTTTTTATGCCAAAGTGTTATTCAGTTAGAACATTCGATATGGTTTCTAATAAATTCTTTGAAGTTTTATGGCTAGATATCTACTTTATAACAAAAATCATTTTTTCTTGGTGTTATTTACCGCTCTAACAAGATTGATTCCACATCCTCTTTATTACTTCACTTTCTGTTCTTATAAATTTCACTACCCATATGTTATTCTTGGGTAATTTTAACTATAAAGAGCTTAAATGGGATGGTATAACTAATGACACTTCTGTCCCTGACTATCTGTTTTCATCTCATCTCACTGAGCTTGGTTTTGAGCAATATCTTTCTCATCCCATGCATAATGCAGGAGGTATTTTGGATCTTATATTTTCAAATTCCATTGATACTGTGTAACGTGTATTTTGGTAATAGCTTTGTTAATTCATATGATTTTATGGTGCATGGTAATTTTGGTACCTTTTCTTTAAATGCTACAAAAAAGCGTTATAGCTATAGAAATTTTAGTCGTGCTAGTTATTTGGAAATTCGTAACTTCTTATCGTCTCGAAATTGGAGCGAATTGCTTGATATACATTCTACTGATGCTGAGAAAACTTGATTTGTTTTAAAAGGAGTAATAATGTATTGTATTGATATTTTGTACCTTATTTTACTCGAAAATAGAAACGACATTTGACTATTTGGTCTACTGCAACTCATAAGGCCCATAAAAACAGCTTCGCCCCCATAAATTATGGAAATCGGACTCTTTAAATATACACAAAAAGACATCTTGGAAAAATGCAGCGGTTTTGGCTCGTCATTGCAAGAGACGTGATTGTCTGAATACTGAAACTAAGATAATTGACTCTGGTAGTGATCATAGAGTATGGAGTTTTATTCGTAAAAAAACTTACAAATCCTTACCAATATCCGTCCTCTAATAAATGGGTCTAGTTCTGTTCTTAATAACGTGGATAAAGTATACTTGTTAAATGAATGTTTTCATTCTATGTTTACTAATGATAATGGGTTGTTTATTTCAGACCTGAGTCTCAGTGATAAGATTATGCCGGATACTCATTTTGATGCGAAATCACTGTTACAAATTATTACTCAACTGAAGCCAACCGGTTGTTGAGGAATATTGATAGTATTCCTCAGGCGTTTATCAGAAACTGCGCTAATGAGCTAATTATTCCTTTTCTGAAACTTTTAATGTTATTTATACGACAGCTGTTACCCCCAATTAATGGAAAATTGCAATAATCGCTCCAATTTTTTAAAAGGATGAAAAATCCCTTGTAAAAACTATCATCTTATCAGTATTTGGCCTGTAATTTCTAAAATATTTGGGATGGCTACAAATATCCATCTTATAAAATATATTGAAGCTGAAAATTTAATTAGTAGTACGCGGCATGATTTTATTAAAGGTAAATCTACAGTCACTCAACTTCTTGATACTATTAATGTCTGGACAAGACCGTCGTTAGCCAAGAACAATAACGTTGATTGTAATTATTTGGACCTTGCCCGTGCATTCGATTCAGTGTCGCACCCAAAATTATTGCAGAAACTCTAAGCCTATGGAATTGAGGGTAAAAATTTTGCTATACTTTCTGATTTTCTTACATTCGTTATCAAATGGTCTATATTGAGTATGTTTATTCATCGATTTTGCCTGTGTTATCAGGTGTTACTTAGGGGAGCTCATTGGGTCCTACATTATTTACTATTTTTATTGATGAAATCGAAAAGCACCTAGAATATTGAAAACCGAGGTTATTTGCTGATGATTCCAAACTATTCTATTCTTTGATGCCAGGTTATAATTTGCTTAATGTTCAGCGTGATCTTGATAATGTTATTGATTGGTTAGTTATGATGCAGTTATCGGTTGTAGTTCAAAGATACTTTGTTCTGCATATGGGCTAAATACTAAACTTAATTATTGTTTATTAGATAGTTCCGTTGCTAAATGTACTAACATTAGGGATCTTGGAGATATAGTTGATGATAAATTAAAGTTCTCTGATCACATTGAATCAATATGCAAAATTGCATTAAAAAATTCATCTAATCTTTTCATGTTTTAATACTCGAAATTACAAATTCTTTCTGAAACCCTATAAATCCTTCGTTAGACCTAGCATTTAATATGCTTCAGAGTTATGGAATCCTTTTCTTCGAAAAGATATAATTTTGCTTAAAAGGTCCAAAGAATTTTTACTCATCGAAGTCCAGGATTAAGTCATTTAGGTTATCAACAATGTTTGATATATCTAAGGCTTGAAAGCTTAATTTGTAGAAGAATTATTTAAGATTTGGTTATGATTTATAAAATTGGTCAGGCTAAATTTTGGTGATTTCTTTTCTAGATCCCAACTTTTTTAGACTAACTTAAAACTTAAAACTTGAGATCAAGAGATCTCGTTCGGATATTACAAAAATGTCTTTGCCAACAAAGTTGTTCCTTGCTGGAATTCACCACCTTCGGAGATTGTTGATTCAACTAATGTCTCACCAACTATCTACAAACGTTGGACAGACAAGGTACGCTATTAGAAGCCAGTACTGCCCCAAGCCTGACCTTTCCTACACTACTAATTTCTTAGTTTTTTCAATTATCCTCTGTTCTTGTTGCTAATTTTATTACTGTTGTGCCTGGCTAAAATAAAATAAATAAAAATAAAAATAAATACATTTACACTCTATTGTATCGAACAACTTCGGAAATCAACAAACGAACAGATGCCGTCTACATTACAAATACCTGAATTATGCCAAAATTCAACTGTTTTTTGCCAAGATTTAATGTTTTTTGGAGGCTTTACATGATCACTTCTTAGCGGTAACGACATAATGTGTCAAACGAGTTACATAACCTTATGAGTCCATTTTCCCCCAGTAACTCTGAAATTTAGCGTAAATGCAAATGATACAGAGAGATTTTCAGCATATACTCACAGCTCGAAAACTCCTGCTCTGACATAAAACGCATACGGTAAAGTTGTAGTAATGAGAGTATCATAGGGCAATAGTTATAAACTAAAATATTGGTGGCAATGAACAGGCCAACACCAAAAGTCTTCAAATATTATTGATTTTGCATGAATTTTGAGTAGAAACTGATTGAGGCAACGCAAATACAAGGCTATTTACACACCTACGTTGGACTATACGTCGAATAAAAGAACTTGCCGTTATTAATCAATATATTAATTAAAGTGTTACAAACAATGGGTCTAATTTTGCGAAATTTTGTACCCAAAATTCAACGCTATTTTGGAAATCGACACTCGTGCCGATTCTACAAATTAAAATCGCAAAGTGTCGATACTATATATCATTGCTACAATACAACGGCAAGTGCTATACGCAATAGCCGACAAGCTTTAAAATTTTTACGTTTTGATTGATGGCCGAATTGTTCTTCAGAATTAAGTCAATGTATGGAATTCTTTTAAACAACTGGCACACGCTGTTTGATCGTATGCTTTTGTGTAACTTTGAAGCCTATTTGAAGCCAAATGTAATGTTACCAACATCTATATCTACAACTCTAGTTATAATGGTTGATGGTCTTACTACAAAATTTGGATTGATAATACGAACTATTGCTGCATAAACTTCTGCTCAATGTACCAAAGGCCATGCCATGGCTACAGAAACTGTACAACATTCAAGGATTATTGCAACAAGTTTGACCAACTATTGATACAATTGTGAAATATGTTGTTAGGTCATAATGATGCTCATACGTGCTACAATGTGCAGTATGTACACATTATTTCTGTGAACGTTTCAAGTGGGTTCCTATCCGGCTCAGTAAATGAATCAAATATAACTCAGTCTGACTCAATTTTAACAAAAAGATAGTGATAATTGTCTCCTACTAAATTGAGTATTGACTCACTTTACTGAGTTGAAAAATATTAGATCTTTGATTTACTATAGTTTAGAAATAATGCTGCTGAAATTACCATCAAATGACTTCACCAATTTCATTGGTATGTTAACACACTAAACGGAGCGGGTGTCCTTACCTGGATTGGCTAATGGAACATTCGTAATACATAATACCATAATAGAAAAATATCCAAATTGTCGTCGTAACATGAAACAAAATTGTTTTGCTAAACAAATCTATTATAACTTATAAGACAACCCAAAGCAGTGCGATACATAAACGAAACGAAGAAAAAACGCAATTCGTTATAGTGAAACTAAGGAACAAGTAATATAATTACAATAAGTTTGACCATAAATTAATTGAGGCTAATCAGAATTAATTGATGCTGCATAAATTCTGAGATTCGAATAACTAGTTAGTTCACTTATAAAAGTTTTTCTTTTCAAATTACAACAGTACTCCATAATATAAATCTATTGATTACTGGATCCATTTACGGTGGTTCTGTATCAGCTAAACACTTTTACAGAACCGTTGATCTTGTAATAATTGTCTGTCTTATTTTTACTATGAATACCCGAAGAAAAATACGCAATGTGCCAGAAGGTGTATAAATGTGAAAATATATGTGTAAAAATTTTGTATTGACAGATGAATAGTGGGCGATATACGTTATATTGTCCTCAACGTTTGCAACTTATGTACCTCTGACAGTAGGAGACATCGTTCCAAAAGTGGTGTGGCAAACAATATAATGCCATACATATTTATTCAAAATATTAACAAAGTATCCAGTTGACCGTTTGAGCAAGCGGGAACTGAATTTGAGCGGAGGAACGGGACCGAACCGTGAGCGGTTCGCTGCCTAGAATTTTATTATTCTTTTGAGGTGTAGCTGACACGATGACTGTTTCACTTAGTGGGGTTGTAAGGATGGCCATATGGAAATACATGTCCACATTGGTAACGCGACAAACCATGACAAGAAAATATCACTTCACGCTTTTCAATTTGTACGTTCAAATTGGTTGTGTCTCCAAATTTAGGGCATTTATTACGGATGTCCATAGCACCATGTGTGTAGCAGCTTGACGTGTATGATATCGTCTGATCAAGCAATGTAGGGTAGCAAGCACACCTTAATCAGAATTGAATTTACAATGGCGTGGCGGTTGCACTAATGTCTTGTATTATTATAGTGCAGGTATCACTAACAGACGCTATATGGACAGTGGAATTTTAACTACACAAGTACAAAAGTTACACGGCAAACAAGCAAAAATTGTCCGAAATTGGGAAAATCGGCAAAATGAATGCCAAGAAAATTTGAGTTCCAAAATATTTAAAAATTTATCTGCCCTGACAACCCCCCGCCGTCAACAGCCAGATCGCCCCGCTGGAGATCATCCCCCGTGCCATCCACTATCTCCCCTTGGACCTCGGACCTCGCCCAAATATTTTCATCGTGTAGTTTTTGTCACACGTGCAGTTGTTATTGGTTTGCTCTGCAAGGAGCCAAAGACCGATCTATATGACGTAAAATTAACTCGGTGATTTGCGTACGCTGCTCGTTATCAACATACAAATCATGTTCTATTTTTGATGTGGTATCGATACGACGCATTTCAAGACATAAAACCAATTAGTCCAGTAACGAATTAATAATCACAATTTCAAAGAATTTAAACATAACGAAAAGCCATCAAGTTATATTGTTGCGTGGGAGTTAAGATCCCAGTGCGTGGCATTAGTGGCCAGCAAAAGCTGTAAAAGGGCGTTATATTTGACAAACACAATTTATTTTCCGCCCACCATGCTCGGGTGCGTTTTACAGGTCGGTACCCTGGAGGATGGTATTTTAGGTCTTTCCTTTTCTCGTACATAAGCTTAATCAAACAGTACCCGTAGGACATAACGGCACACTGTACACATGAATACAATTATGGGTCATAAACGATCGCCAGGCATAGTATATTAAATCGATAGATATGTATCGACAGAACACGGTTCCAGCCCTGATGTCTACATAACCTTTAAGTAAAATTTAAGGAGATTGCATTGCCAAACCTTAAATAAATGGCACTAACATACATAAAACGACTGAATCCAACATTTGTTACGAAAGAGGAGTTTACTCCCAAAAACGGGGATACCATTTCACCATATGACCAGTAACACATAGCAGCTGAAAAGAAAGCGAGACTGTCTATGGTTTTACAAATGTAGACACTTTAACACAATAAGTTTTTCGACTAAGATTTTTTTGGAAATTTTGATCTTAGTTGAAAAACTTATTCTGTTGAAGTGTCTTCATTTGTAACACATAGCAGCTGAAAAAAGCGAGACTGTCTATGGTGTTACAAATGTAGACACTTTAACAGAATAAGTTTTTCGACTAAGATTTTTTTGGGAATTTTGATTTTAGTGGAAAAACTTATTCTGTTAAAGTGTCTTTATTTGTAACACATAGCAGCTGAAAAAGAAGCGAGACCGTCTATGGTGTTACAACTGAAGACACTTTAACAGAATAACTGTTTCAACTGAGATTTTTTGGGAATTTTGATCTTAGTTGAAAAACTTATTCTGTTGAAGTGTCTTCATTTGTAACACATAGCAGCTGAAAAAAAGCGAGACTGTCTATGGTGTTACAAATGTAGACACTTTAACGGAATAAGTTTTTCGACTAAGATATTTTTGGGAATTTTGATCTTAGTTGAAAAACTTATTCTGTTAAAGTTTTATTTGTAACACATAGCAGCTGAAAAGGAAGCAAGACCGTCTATGGTGTTACAAATGAAGACACTTTAACAGAATAAGTTTTTCGACTAAGATTTTTCTGGGAATTTTGATCGTAGTTGCAAAATTTATTCTGTTGAAGTGTCTTCTTTTGTAACAAATAGCAGCCGAAAAGGAAGCGATACTGTCTATAGTGTTACAAATGAAGACACTTCAACAGAATAAGTTTCTCAACTAAGATTTTTCCGAGAATTTTGATCTTAGGGCTAATTACAGATGGCCCGTCACGTTTGGGTAGGTACAACGTGAATACCAGCGCTTTTTACATACTCAGCGATGCCGAAAACCTCTAATCCAATATGACCTTTATTGTGATTTAAAGAGTTAAATCTTCAAACAGTTGACGTTAAAATTTTAAGTTTGCTTAAATAAATTTTTCATTGCCCAGATAGCCTAGCCGGCATACACATTTGGACTGAGGCTGTATAAATGTTATGTAGCATAAAACTCAACATTAAAATATCGAAGTAGTGAACACTATAAATAAAGTAAGCGTGCAGGTTTGATCGGATCAACTCAGAATGAATCGTATCGTATCGTACGTAATGTGAATACATCATGCGCTCTTCAGGTATATTTGTGTTTTAATTATAGTACCTGGTGTCTGAAAAAAATTAGACTGAACTGCCTTTACACATCAATTTCCGTCAAGTATCAATCATGTACTTTAAGTTCGGCTACGCTTCTGCTGAAACTGTCATGAATATGAGCATTTATAAAACTTTGTCGTTTGTCATTAAGGTGCATATATGATGTTCATGAGACGAAAATCGTTGTTTTACTTACGAAATATTTTACACAACAAGTCCACGAAGCTTCTGTCGTCTATTGTGTATTATTTGATACGTTCAAATGTATCGCTAGGCAATCCTGATTGGCGTTACGCTAGACATTGTTAGAAAAAGGAGCAGTGTCTACGGAGGTTTCGGTGCGGTAACCCCCGACTTAGGCCTAGTTTCTGGCTGGTATAAAAACCTGAGCTTTGACTACTACTAAGGACCTTAGGTATAACTAAATAGCCTTGTTTTCTTATATGAGTACTGTGATGTTGCTGGTCAGGGACGTAGTATTCACAGAAATCTTACTTCGTTTTTGCAACAAAAAATCTATACAAAAGCCGTTGTCGAAAACTATGGAGCTATTATAAGATCCTATGGCAATTTGTTAATGAAATATTAGTTTGATCGTGTTACAACGATCGAGTCTCTTAATCAGGCAATAAATCATCTCCAATTTCTTCATCATCAAACGTATCGTTCGTCATGTCAACACGTTTTCGTCCGGCCGTTTTGGGGCGTTCTGGGGGTGGTCCCACTGGATCTGTGTAAGTGACGTCTAAAACATTATTACTACAAATCTTGCAAAGGTGCATTATATAATTGAAATTTTTCATATGGACCTTTTTAATTTGTGACAATTTTATATTAAGTTACTGTAGGACGAAATGTTTTCTCAAGACTAAAACCTGTGTTTCAAAAAGCCGTTTATGGTCAGCGTTTTTCTAGGTTTGCCATTACGCTACTTAACGCTGGCTATAGTATCATAGTCCGAAATTTATAAGTTCATTGTTGCGTAAACACGGCTACGAACAAAAAAGTCACTGTTTGCTTCTTTTATAAGCCAAACGACGGTCGTTACAGCAACGCTAATATATATTTTAACTCAAAACCAGGATATTATAACAAATTACTGCTAGACTGACACAAATAATTGATACTTTACTGTAGTGGTTCCACTGTAATGAAACATTTGATATTCAGAGTTTTGAAAGACTCTCTTTAACCAATCAAGGACAACTTAAATATTTGAGGTAATGGTCATCCTGCCCTTAGTCAACCTGCGAGGCGTCGTAACATTATATATTTTTGGAAAATTAAATAGGAAAATTAATAAATTAACAAAGACTTTGGACAGATATTTTTATAGGTCTTGAGCTCCAAAGTTTGTGCTGGAAAAAAACTGAACTTGTGAACGAATCTTAGCTTATACAACTGAAAAACCTATATATTGATTTCACAGTAAAGACTAATATGCGATGTTGCATAAATTCATTTAATGAGAATAAATTTCGAAAATTCTTGGCACGAAACCACAACAAAGTGCACGTACCTATACAAACGCCAGAAAATGTTTCGTATTGTCTACATATTAAAAAAATAAAAATTCTCACCAATGTTTTGATTTCTGTTTGACATCGGATACGGATCGTTTGGATCGAAGTTTTCAAAATTTACTTTCCCACGGCTCCCACTTGATGTTCGTAGACTGCCACGACTGCTAGATTGTCGTTTAGGATCTAAAATACTAAACCTACTTAGCAAAAAATACGCATTAGCTCGTAATCTCTTAGTTGTAATAACTGAATTCGTGAAATCGCGATTAGCTAGGCTAAATTCACAGAAGCTATAGATTTAGACTTTAATTGAAATATCATTACAATTTATCTACAGCCTCGCCTGATTCATGTTACAACACTTATGAATTAAAGTTGATTGATAAATTTACTGTGTGTTGAACCCATGCATTTCCGAAGTGCAAGTATTTGGCACCCAACGGAATACTGTTTTTATAAAGTCTCATAGCTGTAAACTACTGCCGACCGTATTCAGATTTAAACGGAATTTACCGTATTGTTAAGACAATGCATTTGAAGATCGTAGTCTGACACAAAACAGTTATGTAATGCGGGATTGACGTTATAATGTCCCCACCACTTGGAACTTATGTACCATACACAGTGGTGGGCACACCCTAGACTACAGGGTGTCTTAGACACCCCTGTGTTTTTAAATAAACTTTCAAATAAATTTCAAACAAAGCTAGCTAATAGTTTGGCTTATCTCAGACGGTGTCAATGAACCGTCATTGCTTTTTCGTTTTCCTGAGGGTTTCCGCAAACCCCGTGGGGTCATTATACATAGAGCCTACAAGATACCCTAGAAACACCGCATTGGCAAGCATAAAACACCCAAATACTACATTGCCAAAATGAGGTATCTAGGGATGTGCCCGACACCCTCATATTTTGTTATATAATGTGGGTGTCACCCTCACCGTCTTTACGGTATAGTCTACACTACAGGGGGACAAAAGCTCCAACTGTTTGGGACATTATAACGTGAATCCCGCATAATTACAACCCGTTTATCTGGACTAAACATTTTACATGTGTTATATTTACAACAAATATAATAAAGCTGTACTTACCTCCGCCAAAGATGCTGTTTGAACTTGTAGATTCGCGTGATTTTGCTGAAGACAGCACGTGTCCACTGCGCGCTCCACCACTGCTGCCTCTCTGAAGATACCGCTATACTATTAAATTCTTGTTTTGTCCGTTAATAGAAGGAATACAAGGACAAACTCACCCACACAAATTCATCAACAGGAAGCAGCACCCAAAAAGACGACAGCGACAACACCAGACACCAAAAGACAACCAAAACAAAACCCAAAAAATTACGGCCTATCAGGGCACATGAGGAATCTCATAATGGACCTGCATGAGACTACGGTGTACTCGGTGCGCGGACAAGACGGGGACAGTCGGCAATGGTACACCAAATTAGGCCTTAGAGAAGGATTCCCTACGTCTCCAGTGCTCTATAACATATGTCACCAAGAAGTCATGAGGATAGCAGAATAAGAACGTAGAAGAGTGCGTTGGAAAACAACCTAAAAATGGGCATTACGTGGCACTGGGTGCCTGGCAACAGTTTTCCTGGAACTGCATATAACAGAAATACAACAGTGTCGCCGTCCAAAGACGTTCGTCGTTATCGTTGTTTTCCGACGACACGACAATCTGTAGGGACGGAGAAGGAGATCGAAAACAGTACACAAACTATCAAACGAGTAATGTTCGAGGAGAAGAGTAACGATGACAAGGAGAAATGCCTCGTTTTTGGCACCGAAGAAAGGAACAAGATCCGGATGCTGGGGTGCTGGATAGGCCCAGCTGAATATCTGAATAATCGCCTGAGTAGAGTGAGCGGAGCATGGTTTAAAGTCAAAAAGCGACTGATGCACTCACAGTTATCGAGGCGAACTCAACACGTGTCATTGAACTCTGCGTAGAGAGTACCCCCATTTTTGCAGCAACGTACGCGTCTGAGAGCTACGTGAAATAAAGTAAACTGCAGAATAGGATCGACCGCTACTACCGTTATTTCTGGAGGAACAAACTAGTTCCGATTCTTATCGAGATGGAAGCCACTGGCATGAAAATACGGTATGTCTACGAGGTTTTGGAGATCAAATCCATGCGCTGGAAGATCGAAAAACGGCCCTATAATGAACCGGCCATGTTCTGTGGATGGATGATGCAAGAAAATCCAAAGCAGCGATCTTCGGATGGTACCCTATGCGAAAACGAAAGGCAGGAAGACGAAAACTGTACTAGAAACGCCTCCTCATGGATGCGTGGATCGATTGAACTGGCGCTGGCATTTTGGCGACCGACCGTCAAAAATGGAAAAAAGCCGTAACAGACAGGATGGAGTATCTGCACAAGTGAGAACTGGGCCTGGGAAACAAATCGGTAAACCCTCGACGCCATCGCAGCCAAGCCCCCGGTTACTGCACCAAGGACGAGCTAAAGTGCGTAATTGCAGGATGTGGGAAGAAATACAAGAGTAAGTTGGCTCTGGTGGTACACCAAAGAAGGGTGCTCGGGAACAGTGCCTACAACAAGGTGTTCGAGCTTCCCGTGTGCAAAGAAGTCAACAAGACCGATAGCTGACTACAGAACCACAAAAAATCGTGTGGCGGAAAAAGATGCGACGACATGACGAAGCGACGCTGTGAGGAATGTGGGAGATATCCCAATCCAGCATCGCTCGCTACAGGGCATCATGCACGGTTATCAAGGAGCAGGAGGCACCGTGGGGAGGTCAGCCACCCGGGCCGCACCCAGGCGAGGATATATACCCAGAAGTGGAAGACGTACACGAAATGCGGCAAGATAATCGCAGCCGCCAACGTGGTACGGCATCTACGAGTATGTGCGGAACAGTAAGCGAAGGTGGAGTATACTCAATGGATGGATGGTAGCTGTGGCTGTCAAGGGAGAAGACCACGAAAAGGGAAGGCGATAGCGAGACCACCGCAAGGATAAGCCTCTGAGGAATCTATGGAAGATTTAATACGACCACTCAGAGGTTACCGCCGGACGCTTCTGTTAACTTGCCATCTGAACAAACGCAACGACGGCTGCGTTCGGAGATCCTTATTACGACCATCTACATGAGAAAACGCGCGTGGGGTCTTTTCTTTTAGCCCCCCGCAGCCCGAATTTGATAAATTTTGAAGATACCGAGCTGATTTTGGTATCAATCGATTCAGCTTGACAAGCAGGTTCAGAAAATATTCATTTTGCCAACATCCCTGAAACAAAATTTTTTTTTCGATTTTTGAGGTCCCAGTGGTCCTTCCTTGGGAGCCCAACAATTTTTTCTTCGGAATATGGTCATGTTGGGTGCCGTTCGAATCGGTTTGATGAGAGAAATCTAGGGTTGTGTACTTTTTTGAAATCTACGCCACCGTTAGGAAGTTATGAGGGCCTAGTAACCCTGAAGGAGGAAATAAAATGCAGGCCATGCCGTTTTCGATATACTAAGCCTTAGTCTTAGCCTAAACTAAGGTCCTTGTATGAGACATACACTAACCCTAACCCTAAGCGTAAATCGGGGCTACCGGCCCCGAACCCCTCGCTCTAAGTTGTTCTTTTTCCCGCGCTATAACATTACCCCTCAGGGTTATGCGGCGTATACGTTATAAAGGACCCCATGTAAAAGTTTTGTGCCCCAATTGTCTAGAGCATACCATCCAGCGGTACACGGTATATACCTATACTATATAATGCAATAGATGGTGTATGAGACAACATCAACGTAGCTATAGTGTCTTAATCTACCTACTGTTTTTACTGACGGTGTTAAGGACACCATACACAAACCCATTATATATTGTGTGTAAATAACACCATGGTGTAGCTAACACCATATAAATTTTATGGTGTAGTCTATACCATACTATTATCGACACTACACTATCTATGTATACTATTTGAAAATATCATCAGAAACACCATGGTGTCCAAGACACTATATTATTGATGGTGCAAGAGACACTCTGGGTAGACAAAACTTTCACAAGGGGAGTCCTTTATAACGTAAACGCTGCATTATTTGGGCCCAACATAACTTTCTAACGGTGGCGTAGATTCCAATAAACTACACACCACTAGATTTCTCTCATCAAACCCAACATGACCATATTCCGAAGAATAAATTTTTTTGGTTTCCAAGGGGGACCACTGGTTCCGCAAAAATCGAAAAAAAATTCCAGGGATGTTAGTAAAATGAGCATTTTCTGAACCGCCTCATCGCGCTGAATCGATTGATATCAAAATCAACTCTGTATCTTCAAAATTGACCAACTTCATGCTGGGGGACTAAAAGAAAAGACCCCGCGCGTGTTGCAGAGTGGGAATATTGATAATCCTTGGAGACCTGAGACCGAACTAACACCGTGACATTGGATCGCACCAGATCCACCTGCTAAATCTTTAGCGCTGCAAGAGCGCCTATCCCACCCGCACCCACTGCAGCCCCCAATAGTTCCACTCGCGCAACTGTCGGAACACCTGGAATAGCTAGACCGAAAACGCTTCCAATGGATTCTAGGCGTAAGTATGCTGGCTTATTCGGAGTGGAGGAATAGTAGAAACACTAGAATTATTAGAAAATTTGAGAGGCCCGCCTCGTCAATGCGATATATACTAGGGAAGCACAAACGAAAGCCGATCACATTATGCGAAAGTTTGTCGAAACTCTATTAAGGAAAAGGCGAATCGAGAGTAAGGAACCGACCCTATCGGTTAACTTTCCGAGTTCTAGGAAGGGAGTCGTCTCGTAAGAACACGGTGTAGAGTTGCCAGAGTGGCAAGTGGAGCTGGTTCTACCGTCAGCGAGCCGTTCGATGGTTCTCCTGTACGCAGGAGGAAAGTGACCCTGCCGCGCGGTGTTCCCACCGTAGCGCTGCCCAAACCCAACCGGCAAATGTAAAGACAAACACGTCCCTTAACCTCTGCAAACGGTAATCCACTCGTCAGTTGGGAAGACATGTAGCACGATGTTCCCCTAAGTCAACGTATATGGGAACCCAGCGAACAAACAAAGATTAGGCAACGAGATTCTTATCAATAGAGAACAACCCAGTTCTGCAATAAGACGTGGAATTGAATGGGTCGTCGGAGAGGAGGAACCTTCTCCCCCTACTCGGCAATAACCCCACCGACAAGCACGGGATCAACAAACGTCGTTTAGAAGGTAGTGTGCCTTTTGAAACAGACGCTTGGATTACTATTGGACGAACAGCTCATAGGGCTGATGAGATGTCGCAGTCAACCGCCGCTCGACTAACCGTACCCACAGCTGAACCAACTCGACATATCGATCCAGTTATACCAATCGACCCTCTGCCTCGTTTAGCATCGGCTCAACACGCAATGTTCTCCATTCTCAGAGATTTGTTCGCCGAAAGGAACGTCGAAAAAATGCTTGCCGCCTACCCAGATTTGGAACCGGACGAGCACGACGGACGACATCCGGAGAATCTTGGACTGGAGGTTGTAGAACCTTAAAAACAACCACGTCATAGAAGATAAGTGGATCTAAATATCGTATTATAAAAGAAAATTCTAATGACTCTTTCAAATCACATGAAGCTCCGCCACAAACGGCGAAGAATTCTATTATAGGGAACTGTAACAACACCAACCAACGCTAAGACGCAAAAAAAGCCAATTTCCGCGTGTGCTATTCTACACCGTAAATTATGCCGTGCGCATCGCACCATTTCTATCCCTAGGCACACGTTGGTCCGAGGTATCAAATATGGCGCAGTTGAGAAGAACTATAAAACAATACCCTATTGAATACGGCTCAACGGGGAACAAGACTATCAACTCCTCGTCATCTATTTATTCGATAAGGAGCAAGCCAAACAACATATAACCAATCTACGGCTGGAACTTAAACACATATTAAAGGTGAGTTCCCGCAGGAATAAACAAAAATTATTGCATCAACGGACGCTGGAACGCCTACGGCCAATCCTTCCGCGTCCTTATGCGTACCATGTTCGGGTAAACGGAACGAGTAACTATGACTCTCTTAAGGTAGCCAAATGACTCCTCATCTAATTAGTAACGCACATGAAAGGATTAACGCGATTCCTACGGTCCCTATCTACTGTCTGGCGAAACCACAACTGTGGGAAGATTGCACCGCGAAGTCGGCGGGGAAAGAGGAACATATAGAGCTTGACTCTTCAGATATTTGAAATGCCGGAGTTCCGAACGTGCTCCTTGCCGCCAGAAATTCTAACTACTGGAGGCTAATCACTCCGACAACATTTGGGGAATCGCGCTGGGACCAGACGATCTAACCGTCAGTAGCCGACCACATGCGTACCATGACGTTATAAGTCGACTACTTGAAGAAATCCGCACCTTAATCCGACACAGGACAGTCACATGGTTGTAGTTTAGGGTTGTTCGGTAGCCGATCCACTGGACAAGTTGCCAGCTTCTTCCAGATGTTCCGCCATGGCTTGGCCAGGACACACAATGCAATTCCAGGTACGCCTGATTGCGTGCGTTACCACATTGCAAACTAAACTGGTCCTAGTTTTGGGCGGGTATCGCTTCACCTTCCGACCAAAGCTGCATGAAGGTCGCTATTTGGATACTCCAAATCGATTAATGCGACGCTTGCGTCGCTACATTTGCTCCTTCGAGCACCTATTGGCCGACAATGCTCGGGTCGCTATTAGCGAGCCTCCGTCACACTGGAAATTGAGAAAAGGACGAAATGACCATTGTCTACTGAATTTGTTGACATGTACAAAAAAACGACTCATCCCCAAACGGTAACCATATCTGGGATGCTAGAGTTTCCATCGGAATCGATTATCTGCACCAGGTGATTAGGAGTGCAGATCCATTGGCGCCGACGCACCGGACCACGTGTTTCCGAAGCTCATGTCAGTTTATACCGCCAATGGATAATTAATAGACTATCAAGCCCTCTTGTTAAATAAAAGCCCACATACGAATGGAAGCCCGTTTTGATTTAGAGGTAACCTCCAAGTGAACCTAGACAATAAATTGTAACATAGCATATCTGTCACTGTTAAAATATTTTGTGTCAGTCGTCTTTTTATTTATCTACCATTGTCTATGTATGCATATGAAATAACGCGAACGCGAAAAAAGTCCGAAAACAAACAAAATACGGGACAATCAACGTGCATTTGGCCACATTTTCAAAATTTTTGTTTTTGTGATTTAGAGCAGATTCCAGCGACTTTCACCGGTTTTAAAACTTAAGTGAAGTATCTACCAATTTGAAAATTTTCGTTTCGAAAGTAACAGTGGTAAAATCAAAGGATTCTTCTAATGAAATCACATTTTTTATGGCACTTTCCAAGTGTCGTCTTTTGCTGCTGAAGTTATCGACGTCATCGTTTTGAAACTGGAAAAATTATCTGACAAATTTTGTCAATTTTTGGGCAGGTCTCTTTTTGAAGGAAATCTAGTTTTGAAACTTACTAGAAAGGTCAACCATAAAAAAGCTGTTAAATTGCTGAGAAAAAATATAAAAGGGGAATAACACGGGAATAGGCAAGGGTCTGCAACTTAATCATAAAGTATTAGTGCTATTATCGATACACTTATTACTCGTTATCGTATATTTTACTAATGTATCTTAACATGGCGCTATAAACTTTTACAACACCCCACGAAGAAATTATATCAATCTCCTCAGTCACTTTTTCCCCTTAAAAATTTAAGAGGAGGAAAGGGGATATAAAGCAAATTGCCTTATTTCATGATACTATAAGACATAATAAAACTCATAAACAGCTTCTTCAAACACTCTAATGAAAAAAGAAAATGCAATTTCGATGGCGATTTGATTACTCTTTGCGTTGCCCTTACTTTGTTGGGCGACGAGCACTATTTGAAGAAGGCAGGTTTCCTGAGTTATCCTACCGTAGCGAATGATATTCAAGGAATTTCAACCCTGGTAAACTTCAAATTTAACCTACCAATGACAACCCCTACTGTCAAACTCATGTGGTTTGTGGTGAGTGCTGCCTAAATTTCATTGCACCCGAGAACGCTTGGACCCATTTTTGTCACGGGCGATGTTGTAATCTAGTCGTGCCGGAGCAGCCCTCAATGTCAGATTTAAGCGAATTGTGTATTTCCAACAACATGTAAAAGTCCCCCTGTTCCCCTTAAAAATTTAAGCGATGTAAAAGTGCCTTTCCGGCCAGTTACGCT
>JASANE010017994.1:0-10825 GCA_030248225.1 Trileptium ribeirensis
TACATTTATCTGCATTTAGTATATTATTGTTAGTTTGTTGAAAGTTCGGTCAGTCGCGAAATCGGATACTGACATGCCTATATGCCCGAACATTGTTGAATCGACCAACGTTTGCGTTTTCGGTTATCCCCCCAGCCCGAATTTCGTCAATTTTAAAGGTACAGATAAAATTTTGGTACCAATTGATTCAGCTCGATGAGCTGGTTCAGAAAATGCCCATTTTACCCACATCCCTGACAAAAAATTTTGTTTCGATTTTTTGAGGTCCCCTAGGGAACCCAAAAATTTTTTCTTCGGAATATGGTCATATTGGGTATCATTCGACTCGTCTTGATGAGACAAGTCGATTAGTGTGTAATTTTTTGAAATCTACCCCACTGTTAGAAAGTTATGAGGGCCCAAGTAATCTTTAGGGGCCGTACGTTATAACGTTAGAAAAAAGAACAACTTAGAGCGGGGGGTTCGGGGGCGGTAGCCCTCCGACTTAGTCTTAGGCTTAGTGTATGTCTCATATAAGGGCCTTAGCTTAGGCTAAGACTAAGGCTTAGGCTTAGTATACCCAGAACGGCATGGCCTGCAATTTATGCGCCTCAGGGTTACTCGGGCCATCATAACTTTCTAACAGTGGGGTAGATTTCAAAAAATTACACACTAATCGACTTGTCTCATCAAGCCGAGTCGAACGATACCCACAATATGACTAATAAGAAAAAAATTTTTGGGTTCCCTAGGCGAGACCATTGGGACCTCAAAAATCGAAAAAAAAAATTTGTCAGGGATGTGTGTAAAATGTTTATTTTCTGAACCAGCTCATCGAGCTGAATCGATTGGTACCAAAATTTTATCTGTACCTTTAAAATTGACGAAATTCGGGCTGGGGGATAACCGAAAAGACCCCGAAATTTAACACTGGTGTAACCAAACAAAAATCACAAAGCGGAGAAAATTTGAATTCTATTTCCGACTCAAACGTCATGCAGTAAAAGAGACATTCTTCAAAAGATTATGTAATTTTAGCTGTGCTACGCCATTTTGTTTGTGATTATTTTTTACTCGGACTGGTATAGGCACCGCCTCAGTACCTAAACATCATTTGTATAAAATAACGTCTGAATAAACATGTTAATAGACTCATGACTTCACACGAAAAATCGCTTACAATTTTTGCGTGAAAAAGTAGTAACACAAAAGCTTGTTATAATTAAGTTTCAGTTTTGTTACCTATATATTTAGCACGAATATACATTTAACATTGGGATGAACTATATGCTTACATTGTATAAGCGGTTTATTTTCCAGTATTATCAAAATTTAAGGTCGGAAAGCAAGAAACTATGAGAATAACGATGTCTAAAGTTTTGATAGCTGCGCCAAAATTTATACTAAACTAGAAATTCAACTCCATCTAAGCGGTATTCTCAAACCAAATAATTGTCAATGTTTGCGAAATTTTGTTACGATAAGCGGTATCGTAAACAGTGGATATTTTCGTTACCAGCTGCTCGGTCACGACCATTTAGTTCTCAACAGCCCTTTAACTTCATATTATTATTTTGAAGCCGAGGTTGCATCGAAAGATATATATATGAATACATTGAAAAAATTTAGCAATCTTACAAAACATGGCAAAGTTATATTTCATAACAACAAATTGCACACATATACTGACTCAAAATATAGGTTTTGGTTTTCTGATTGAGCACTACAGGAGTTGCTGAGACGACATAAATACTTTATGCATATCGCAAAATGCTCCAATTAATACCTTGTTCAGAAGTCGCCCGGAGCGAACCAGGAGATCAATACGTTTTAATAGTTTTGCAACTGACTTATCCTACACGTTTACTAATGAGAAAAGAATGTGGATAATGCATAATTACAATATGTGGATAGGTTCCTAAGGTCCGTTGGCTTAGTGGGTTGTTGGTTTCGACGGGGGGTAAGTAACAGGACAACAAAAAATTTTTCCTTAAAAATTTTGTAATTCAATATTCCTAAATTTTTCGCTTGTTTTCAGCCAGCGCTAACTGGGGACGGGCACGGAGTCCGAAACTCGAACATATCATTTAAGAAAAAAGGCTTAAGGGCGGTGCCCGACCCTTAGGGAGTAACCTTCCTCATACCGCCAAATTGGCACCTATAAAAGAAAACATGTGGCTTATGAGATACGGTCAGCCTACATATAGTATCTACATGACCATGTTGTATTTTACTGATTACGTCAAGTACACTGCTACACAAACACATTATATATAAGTAGTGCAAACAACAGCATCGTGTAGATGACACCATATCTTTTCGAAAATTTTGTTGTATACACCATGATGTTATAGATGACACCATATCTTTTCGTAAACTTTGTTGTATACACCATGATGTTATAGATGACACCATATCTTTTCGTAAATTTTGTTGTATACACTATGATGTTATAGATGACACCATATCTTTTCGTAAATTTTGCTGTATACACCATGATGTTATAGATGACACCATATCTTTTCGTAAATTTTGTTGTATACACCATGATGTTATAGATGACACCATATCTTTTCGTAAATTTTGTTGTATACACCATGATGTTGCAGACGTCAGTTTGGTCTACTATCTGCCTTCTTGAAATATCCTCAGTAGCATTTTCATGTCCAAAGCACCATATGCATAATGTCGTAATATCACTATACTCGCAATATCTATCGTCTGTCGTCAATATGCTGCAGATAAAGCCAACGGCGCATTAATACATACGATTCTTTATACGGTAGGTAGATATTTTTGGATCATGTCAAGTTTGCAGTCCTCTGCCTATAATTGAGGGGGACCTTGACATGAGTACCTTAGGAAAAATTTGAAGTTTAATTATGAACCCATGCTAAGTTTAGGCTTAGTCTTATGCTTAGACTTTGGCTTAGACTTGGAATAAGACTCAGACTTAATTCTTTCATGCCGACTAGGTCCAAATGGACCTAACACACATTGCCAGTCGTTGTGTTTACTGAGTTTATCGTATGTCATACGTTTGAACGTACGTTGTTATTCGCTCATGTTGTGAGGTTCTTTAAGTAACCGAAGGTGCACGGGGTGATTTTGGCACCGAAAATGCAAGAGAAAGGTAACGTCTAGGGGTGTCCGGTCGATCCCCGTAAAAACGAATTGTCAATTTATATCGTTGGTTATAAAATGTTTATGTATTACGTTGTTGTACAGTACGGGTGTGCGTTCGGAGAGGCCGGGAACCAACGGATATCATAGGAAATTTTGCCTACACCCGACAAAGAATGGCTGTCTCGGGCCTAATCCCGGCGCACACGCCGACTGATTATAGTCATTAGTATCTGTTGTGCGTTGATTTGATACGTGTTACGCATATTCGGCATGCATATATCATAGAGTCAGAGGATACCAGGACGAGTCAAGAATTTCTTAGAGGCGGCCGAATCAAATTTTTGGCCTCAGAGAACTGAAATAGTGAGTGCCTCAGGGCACAAAATTTCTAGGACATTATTTTAGGGTATAGCACTAAGAGTTCAAATTTCGGGTTTCCTACTAAACTTACGGGAACGGGGTCGACTAAATCTTGGGTACCAAATTGCACAGGCAGGTCAAAAAATTTGGTTCCCCTAAATACTTATGGATCCCCGAACAGGCGCTTAAGCCCCAATTTTCCAAGCCTAAAAGGACACCTAAAATAACCAAAAGCCCCCGATTTTTTGAATTCGGTACACTTATCGGGTCCCACCCTAACTGTTTAGTTGAAAACCGGGGTCGCCCAGCCCCGCGGGTCCGCACCGGATCCTCTAAACCCAAATGGCACATCAAACTTTCGTGTTTTAAGTGCCTAAATCGGCCTCTTACGGGCCTCTCGTGGGAGATACGATTAAATTTTTAATTTCATCAGCAGCCGGTCTGCCAGGGCAACCGCCTAATGTTTGGCAAAAATGTGCCGATATCCCTATAAGAAAACAGTGCCCTGAGCGCCGTTATAACTTGCTCTTAAAATTTTGCCGGACCGAGTTTTGTTTTTTCTGGCAACTGTCGGCCACTGCCCAGTTTATTGCCCGCGTATATCATTTATTTTGTTGCTGCGGTGTTGTGCCTCAATACATTGTTTACGGCCTCGAGCGTTTGCTTGGTATAAGTTTCGGAGAGTGGTGCATAGAAGATGTCGTGTTTATATGCTTACACATATGTATTTATATATATTGTTGCTTTTAGTTCGTTTAAGGGTGCGAGTGCCAGCTATTTAAATTTGAAAATCGTCTAGAGCTTTACACAGGCGGTAGATCAAACAAGTTAAAAGAGAGGGTTTGATTTTGGGTATAAAAGCAGGCTGTCCGTTCTAGCAATGGGACCAGTCGAGCAGTTTTCATTTCAAAATTGACGCGCTTTATCGGCGGTTGTCGCCGAATTTCCTGTGTTTGCGAGTTCGGGGTTTCTCTTTATGTTGCTTCTTTCATCCATCTTCATTAGCCCGGGTGGACTCTTCGACCTGCAGACGCGTGGAAGAGGTCCACCCTGGGGTTTTCGCAAAGTTTTTGATTTTTCGCTTAAGCCTAGGACCAGGGGCAGCTCTTGGGGGTGCTGTGGTGTCCGTCGGATCCCTCGCGCTCCCGTAAGTGCTGCGCCCCCGCTTCCGAGACTAAAATAAACTTTTGGGCAAAATTGTATTCAAAAAGGTGGAGACCTCCACGCTCGACTGATTCCCCCTCCGCTGTGTTGTGTCCATCGTGGACACCCGGTGGGTGCACTGCTTAGTAGTGTTTGGTTTTATCTCAAGTTGATTGGGAAAATTTTCTTACGGATATTAGCGGTTAGCAATCTTAGCGACTTATTAATTTTGGTGATGAAACTTCGGATTCGGAACAAATCTTGTGTGGCAAAATTTCGGGGAAGTTGTGTATAGCTCGGGTGGACTCTTCGATCTGCAGACGCGTGGAAGAGGTCCGCCCGAGGCTTTTGCAGAGTTTTCCGAGTTTCTCACGTAATCCTAGGAATTGGGGCAGCCCTTGCGGGTGCTGTGGTGTCTGTCGGATACTTCGCGCACGCGTAAGTGCTCTGCCCGCGCCTCTGCAATTGAGCAAGACAAATTAGAAAAATTTTTGGGTGGTGCTAAGAACAGTGACGGAATTTTATATGAGCAACGGGCTGGTGAACCGAAGGCCCAAATTACAAATTTTGGCGAGGGTTCTGCTCTTCTAAACGAGCCTAACCAGAGCTCACTAGTTGATTTCATCTTCCAAGAGTAGGGGTCATCAATCAGTAAACTTTCGGGAAAAGGGTTCCGCTTTCTAAAAGAGCTCACCTAGAGCTCACCAGACAGCATTTCGTTATCCAAGGAGAGCTGCAAGGAAAATAGGGAATCAAATTTTGTTATTTTTAGGTTTCTCACATGTGTACATATTTAGCCAGGGATCTTGCGTAGGCCCGGTCTTGGCGCAGTGCGATGTAAATATTTGCCTTATTGTGTGCACCCGGTTGGGTGATGTCTTCATTTTCATGCTCTTGTTTCATGTTTTTGTCAAAGAAAAGGGAAAACCAAAGAATAAAATTTGACGTGTGCCTTGTAGTAGGCGAACTAGATTGATTCAAGTTAGGCTTATCCCGTTGCAAGAAAATGTACGAACCCCGCTAGGGCATGCTCAATGCTGTTTGACCTAGGCTCTCCTTTCTTTCCCGCACGCCGCCCTCCAATGATGCTCGCTCCCGCCAAACAGGAATGCTGTTTCCTGCCGCTCTATCCTTACTCTCCACCCAAGGGTCTGTTCCAGCCCTGCTATAGTCAAATCACGACCACACCCATATGAAATACAATGGCATTATTATGATCAATTCGGCCATTCCCAACGCTCCAGCTAGCTCCGCTCGTACTCGCAGTCCCGCCCGCCCCCGACAGCAGCTCGCTGTGGTGCATAAACCACTAAGTTCCTTAAAGCAAACGCTCATCCCCCCCGAATAACCCTTAAATACGGTGGACCGGCTAGGCCCAGTTAGTTAGGCCTTACATCGGGCTAAGGCAAAACAATCGCATCACGGGGTCTTAGCAGTCCAAGGGTTCTAGAATAGTCCTTCGGCTCATCAAGTAGTTTCGAAAATGGGTCTACCGCTAAGGAAATCAGCAGGTTTGGTATAGGGTATAGGGCCCAATAATGGAAAGTGAGGGAACGACGGGTCAGCCTTATTACCTGTGAGCAGGCTTAGAGGATGACCCTCCCTCAGGGGACATCCATACCTCTAGACACGTGGGTAATCATAGGGGCCAGGCCGAACACCCAGGTAAACCGCCTGCAGCCTGCTATGCTAAGCGGTTCCTACCGGTCAGACCAGGGTCCAAAGGGGAATCGTGTAAGCCGGGTTTGTCCGGGCACCACAGTGAAAATCGAGAGTGGTGCAGCTGGGATTCGTTAGGGCCAGAACTGGTCCTAGTACATTTTTGGACCGCGTCAGTCCCTACAAATATATTAGTTAATGGTAAAGGGAAGCTGAAAAGAATTATCACATGGGTCAGGTTCGGCTAAAAAAGTTAAAAATGTGTGATAATGGAAAATCATATTTGCACAAGAAGAAAATGAAATACCTGCTATATATAGCTGATTCACATTTTTTGCCGCCACGTGTACGAAACAATCTTTGGGTATAGCAATACTAGAAACAAAAGTAAAATTGAAATAAGCACAGGAATGGATTTAAAACAAGGTTATGATATAAAATTCGCAATATATTGTAATGCTTCTACTATATATATTATATTTCTATCATATATATTTCTGCCTATACTCATCATTGGTACATACATAAAGCTATTTACCTTTGTTGGTTGGTCGACTTCTGCTTTTGTTGAACGTAAGTTTATGAATCGCAACTAGCACTTCTTCATAAGCGTCTAAGGTCTGTAAGTTTAGAGGGACAGCTTGGTGACCGGCCGGGGTAAATGTTTGAAATTTTGTAGAAAGTAAAAAAATTTCCCCAATTTTTGGGACCTTCAAGAGCGGGGTATATTTGGCTTGAGGGGAAGTTCGACTTTATGAGGGTATGTACCCCTATCGACACCAATGCACTTCTTCCACAGTTGGTCAATCGTGGTTTGAAACCAGTAATTAAAATGTATCTGCCGCCCAAGCTGTAGTTTGGTGGTATCAGATTGGAAATCGGAGAAAAAACGTAATATCTTTTGCGGCGTTCACGTTATAATGTCCCCAACGTTTGGAACCTATGTATCCCACACAGTGTCAGACACACTGTTGACAACAGGGTGTCCTAGACACCCCCATGTTTTTAATAAATTTTTTCAACGGTAGCTAGTTACGCGTATTACCGCTTACCGACAGTGTCAGGCACACCGTGTCTTCTGGCAGTTTTATTGACAACGATCGGAATTATTTGAGCAGTGTTCATATGGGCTAGATACAAATATGGAGAATTTAGGAAAAACTCCACAGGGCAGTTGACTAATAAACCGCATTAGCTACAGACGGTGTCCGTTATAGTTAATTCGCGCCAAATCGGTAGCTACGGGTGTGTACGACACTGTCAAGAAAAAATGTAGTAGCTATGGGTGTGTCGTAAACCCTCGGCATTTGATATACAGTATGGGTGTCACCCTGACTGTATATACGGTAGGGTCGCGACTACAGGGGATCAAAAGTTCCAAACAGCGGGGACATTATAACGTGAACGCCGCATTTTACAATAGTCAAAGTCTTCATTCAACAAGTAGTATGTTTTACATGGTTACTACCTTGGCTTTTAGAACAAGCATATAAAATAAATTTTTTTGAAAAAGTTATATTTACTCATTTAATTTACCTATAACTATGCGACTTATTTTTGCTTTTTCGGGTTAAGAGGTAATTTCTCAGTAAACACAACCTACGGAAACTGAGTCAAATTTTTCAGTTGTCCGTCCCCGCTATTAAACAGTGACACATAACCGCTCTCGCTAGTAAGAAAGCATAGCCAGGAGCATTGCAAGCTATTCAAAAGCGGAGTGGACCGGCTATTTACATTTGTATTATATACAACTCTCAGTTGATTTTTTCACATGTAAGGGCATGCCCGGCGACATGTCCTTGCGATGAACCTTAGCATAGCTTATTTATGAAGGACCTTTCGTCTCGGTCCAGAATTCGACACCATGAGCACGCATTCTCAAGTTAAATGATGCATTAACTTTCGCATTTTTTGGGTTTACTCCGATTTTGTGTTTGATACGTTGCCAAAATGATTATACAATTTTGTCAAAATATAACTTGTCTTGTTTCGCAGTCAGTAAGCAACGTTTTTACTGTATGTTAATAAGTAACTCCCGAATATATTAATGTTGGTCATTCCAAACAGCAAACGGTACACGTCGTCGTCAACAAGGAATGATAATGAAAAATGAGTTTGATTTTAAGTGTTTCATATTTTCGCAAATTAACCAAACGCTCTTCGAAACACTAAACTGGCACTTCTTTATTATTGTTCTCACTCGTCATATAAATTGCAACAAACTAAATAACAAATAATAACTGTTCTTTTCCAAATCTTATATCGTTTCTTCATGTTGCTGGTGCTTTAAATCGTAATGCAAATACCTAAAAATATAATGTCCGCTGATTTTAGGATGAAAACAGCGCTCGGTAAACAAGACATTTTCAACATATGTTAATATTTATACCACCAGAGTTGGCATGATTTTTCGGCTCCCAATTTTCCATTTTCCGCCGCTCTCTTTAAAATGGAATTTCCCATTTTTATGCACAATTTTTAGTGTACACAATGTAAAATGATGAAATGACTCAGAAATGCCAAAAATATACACTTTCTGCTTTCCGCGTACAGGTTGAAAATATGCCAAAATTTGGTGGAAAATTTTTCAGCATAGTTGTATTTCTCTATAAAAAGATTTTGCATAGAGGTTCATTTATATTTACGTATCACTAAATTTTTTCTTGGTGTTTGATGAAAACATTTCCTGCTTTTGATATCAAATTTAATGTGTTTTCCCATCTCTCTATCTATTTCCCGTTTGTGGCAACCCTGTTATACATGTTGACAATTTATGCTCGAGACTTCTATTATCACGGACCAAAACTATATTAACTGATAGATCCATTTTTCAGCTTTAAGCTAAATTTAAACGTTGGTTTGATAGCTTTGCAAGACGCTTTGAAAACGGTAAGTAAATCATTTGTATAGAGTAAATACCAAACGACAAAAATTGTGCAAAATATCTGTTCCATTATCACTGAATAAAATTTATCCTGTTTTTGTCATTTGGATAACTTTGTTACCTGGTTATGCAAGATATACACCATAAAAGTTTTATTGCACCAGCTGCTTATATAAAATTCAGGAATGGATTAGCGGAAATTGATAGATATTTATCACTGGATGCGTTGAAGGAACGGCACATTCTGGCATTCAATTCTACGTTAAATTATAGATATTTATTTCGATCTGACCAATGGACCTACTAGTTCCAACATAAATCTATATGATACATCATGTCTAAATAAAAAATAATTAACGAATTGTGTCAATACGCAATAATGGAAGCGGAATTTAAATCATAGAGCAGGTCAGAAGTAGGTTCGCTGGGTCAGGTACCAGCCCAGCTAGGTCATTGCGCAGCCATTATATCTATCGGAGATTGACATGACAGTGTATAAAAATGATTAACAATGTTCTCACGTTGACTCGTTAGTTTCGTTGTTTCATAATCCTCAAAAAGTATTCTTACAGCCCGTGTAGATAAATTAGATAGTTGAAAAAAATGGGTGTTCTTTCACTACAGATTGATACAGCTAAACTAACGTACAAAATTGATAATATCGCAACCATCATTAATACTGCCATAACGATATATGAAGCACCGGGAAACGTATCGACAGTTTCAGGATAAATAAATCCATTGAATAGAGAAGTAGAGATCAAGTTCGCGATTCCTTCCAAGACCCCAATGGCGGCGAAAATTTTTCCTAAGATATAGGTAATAAATAATTTCTTATTGCTAAAAATGAAAGCGACCTGCATCGAAATGTAAAAGAGAAACACAAAATGATGTAAAAGTCTGTGAAAAATGGACTTTAAAATCAGTAAACGACATAAATAGTAAAGCTGTTTTAAATAAAATAAGAATTTTCAAAAGATTTTGATTTAAATTCGTTTTTTAAAGAAATTTTTGATAACTCGATCAATGTCATGTAATAAAAACTATCATCCCTTCTTTTTACTATAGCCAAAAAATTAAAGAGAAGAGCTAAGTTGAGATCAAAATTTACACACAATATTTTTTTCACCTACGATGCAATACAATAATTAGCAGATTTAAAGCTTTGGAAATTCAAAGTATGAAATTGTAAACATATGTAAGTCTATCACAAATTCTCACAGCAGATAAAAAAATTCATGATAGATACATTAGCGATGCTTCACGTTTATGTTTCGCATATGCTTCTATATTATCAAGATACCAAGAGATTTTCCAAAAGCTAAAGCAACATTAACGATCCCTCACGTTTACGTTTCGCATAATACATCTATATTATCAAGATACCAAGAGATTTCCCAAAAACTAAGGCAACATTAACGATCCCTCAAGTTTATGTTTCGCATATACATCTATATTATCAAGATACCAAGAGATTTTCCAAAAACTAAGGCAACATTAACGATCCCTCACGTTTATGTTTCGCATATACATCTATATTATCAAGATACCAAGAGATTTCCCAAAAACTAAGGCAACATTAACGATCCCTCAAGTTTGTTTCGCATATACATCCATATTATCAAGATACCAAGAGATTTCCCAACAATGTAAATGAACCAAGTAGATTACATA
>JASANE010017997.1:0-29131 GCA_030248225.1 Trileptium ribeirensis
ACGCGAGCCGGCGCTAGCTTACCAATTCGGGCAAATTTACCCAGTGCATATTGACCTGGGTACGTTCAAGTTTGCATTCATCCTAAGAGTAGTCACGTAACTAGTCACGTCGGACGACGTCCGGCCTTACTTTCGGATATACAACGTCGGTTGGAATGTACCGGAGCGCCGCGCACATATGAGACTACCTCTGCCAGAATATGCCACACGAGTTGAACAGGCACGATATGAGGTGTTGAACCTGCACGCATGCAACACGCGACCTGGCATTGCTTTTTGCGAAGTTCACGCTTTGGCGACCGACCATACTTCACGCTGTTTAGATTGGATCATCATGGGCGAAGACGCTCCCGATGACACGCGCCGCATATGCAGGAACAGCGGATTGGTAAGACCAATGGTCAACCATACCGACGTGTACACCACCGCGCAAGGAGTGCTAATTCGAACCGCAGAGCCCAAAGCCGTGGTCTCCAAGCAAAAGCACCTCAGCCATGTCACTCGCGGAGAAACCATTAAGATACCTGAAAATGGAGTAATATGGTTGTCTCACAGCAATTACACCCAACTAGTGGTCGGACCACTAATGCTCGCCAGCACATTAGACGCTCAGGAAGTCACCGTTCACATTGGACCTAACATCACCATACATGACTTCCCAGATATTCCTCTCAGGCCTATCACCTGGAGCTCATTAGCACATGCCAAGCCTACCAACTTACAGGTCCAACGGATAGCCGACGAGCAGTTGAAGAAGGTGATCGACTTCCCATACATTGCGACTACGGGAGTAGCTCCTTACCTTTGGATGCTCGTGGTGCTAGTAGTTGTGGGCATAGGGGCTATCATTTACTTCAGAAAGAAGGCAGGCTTCTGCCCTAAATGTATAAGAGGACGCTTACAACGCTGGTGGCAGCAACGACCATGTGGCCAAACAAGCCCAAAGTGGCTTGCGTTGAACATCAAAACTGGAAACGAGTATGGTACCCCAGATGCGGTTCGGCCTACAGTCTCAGCTCCAGCCGCGTCCACGGAACACCTGGAATTGCGGACCTTGAGCAGTCGCCATTCGGCTCGACTAAATAACCCAAATGAGGACGAGGACGTGGTGTTAGTGGAACCTACGGAACTATTTGCAGTATCCGAGCGTGCGCAACGCAGGGGACATCGCACAGTATCTTACCACCGACAAGTCAACGCCATGCACCACATAGACGCACCGTTGCTCATCAACGCTTTTATCTACCGGACACCAGTCCTCACATTGATCGATGCAGGCGCGGACGTCTCTATCGTATTACAACATTTGGTAAGTAAGCTAGGCCTTCAGCCCCGCCCAGACGACTCGACACGGACAGTATCGGCCACCAAACAGGAATTAGCATTGGACGGTAGCATAAGTGTACCCTTATCAATCGGACCCATCAAGGTGCAGACAGAATTCTTTGTTACCCAAACCGCTCCGTACCATTGCATTTTAGGAACAAATTTCTTGTCGCAACTGCCAAAATGCATCATAAATTTTCGCGAGCGCTGTTTAGAAATTGGCATAGACGAGGAAGAAGCCAAAATACCCTTCGCAGGTTTAGAACGCTATGACCCACCCTTAATAGCGGTGATGTACAGAAAACTCACCACCATCGAACCAAATACAGAAACATTTATCAATGCTATCCCCGAAATTGCTGACACAGGCGTAGGACCCGCTCTATTTGTCCCCGCTCCCGAAATGACGGATATCGCAATGGCACACGCATTAGTGCTTAGGAGTCAACGGACCATACCGATCGCAGTAATCAATTTTGGTAATACACCGGTCACCATATACTCAGGACAGACTATTGGGCACATTGAGGTCATGAGCAATCCAACTATACAATTCCTTAAGGATACGAATCAAAATTTGACACTATATGAGGAACATAAGGAGGCTAAACAGCTAAACCATATCACTACCCACCCTGAGAGGATTATTGAGCACATCGAGGCAGATAAGCGTTCCATTGATCATGAACGGGCTCAAACCGTATTGAGTAAAATAAACTTTGATCGGACACTATTATCGCCCTTCGAATTAACTGAAAACCGCAATTGCTGAAAATGCAGACGTATTCAGCACACATGATTTTGACCTGGGACGATACACCGACCACCGACATCGCATAGAAACAGGGGACGCCAAACCGATTAAGCAAGCACCGCATAGGCTGGCGCATTCTTTACGCGAACCACTTAGGGAAGAACTAAATAGCATGCTAGACGCAGGCCTCATAGCCCCATCGAGCTCACCTTGGGGATCACCAATAGTCTATGTAACAAAGAGCGACGGCTCTCTCCGACTCTGTGTCGACTTTCGGAAGGTCAACACAGTAGCAGAACAAGACGCGTACCCACTGCCACGCATAGACGATATACTAGGATGTCTCAGGAATACGAAGCTAATGTCCAGTTTGGACCTAAATAAGGGATTTTGGCAGTTAGAATTAGATCCCGAAACTAAGGATAAAACATCTTTTGTGACGGTACACGGACAGTATGAGTATAATGTCCTACCGTTTGGTCTAAATTCGTCCCCCGGAGCCTTTCAGCGTTGCATGTCAATGATTTTGAAGGGACTTGAGTGGGAAAAATGCTTGATATACATCGATGACATCCTAGTGTTCTCACCATCATTCGAGCCCATCTGGCAGACTTGATTCGGGTCTTCAACCGTTTTCGTAAAGCTAATCTAAAACTCAAACCCTCAAAGTGTCACTTCGGACGAGGCAGCCTCAAGCATTTAGGACAAATAATTAGTACCGAAGGCGTCAAACCAGACCCAGAAAAGGCAATAGCCATAGAGGAATTTAAACGTCCGGAAACGTTGAAGCAGCTCCAAAGTTTCTTAGGGCTTGTAGGGTACTACCACAAATTCATTCAAAATTTCTCCGAAATCTGCGAACCATTGAATGAATTAAAGCGTAAGGATACAGAATTCAAATGGACCCCTAGGTGTAAGCAAGCTTTTAAGAAACTGAAACAAGCACTGCTAGATGAACCGGTTCTAATCCACCCTGATTTCACGCAGCCGTTTATTCTGCAAACGGACGCTTTCGGATATGCTATGGGTGCCGTGCTATCCCAGAAAACTAAACAAGGAATAAAGCCCATCGCATACGCTAGCAAGGCCCTCCTTGATTATCAACGCAGGTACCCCGCAATAGAAACTGAAGCTCTCGCTATCAGATGGGCCGCACTGCATTTCAAGCATTACCTCGTGGGGCACAAGTTTCACGTTGAAACCGACCACAAGCCACTGAAAACCCTAATTGATAAACCACCCAGAAATTCACGTTTATCTCAATGGCGAAGTGAGCTATTGTTTGAGTTTGGGGGATTCGAGATACTATACAGACCAGGTAAGGAAAATGGCAACGCAGATGCCCTATCACGCGATCCTAGGTACGACCCGTCAGTAGTTGAGGAATTGGGTGACACTTACGAAATCCTTATGATGGGTCGAGGACGACCCACCGGACCTCGCCCGCCAACAACCTGCGCAGCATGGGATCAATCGCATCTGCCGTATCCCGTACGCACGGTAGCACCGCTCGAGACTGGCGCGCCAACCCCCATAACAGGGAGCCCAATAGATCCTCCAGGCCAACCCAACCCCGAAGCAATCCCATCGCAACTGGTCCCCGACACGCAAATAACAGTACCCCCGGCCACGCTGACCCAGCAGGCAGCTACGCTAAGTGCTATCCCGATTAGGATGGATCCAGGAGAAACTCCAGTGATGTCGGTCCGTACAACCACCATCTCGGGTTCTGAAGGCAGACCTCAGGCTCGAGGCCCCAAAAGACCGTTTCGCACCGAATCTGAAACAATGGGCCTAAGAGCAACCACGCTACCAACAGAACAAGAGTCTGATAGGCTCATGAAACTAATGATGCACTACGAAACGGAATTACTACCAACCGTCCGAATTGAGGACGCACAGGACACTCATGAAAACATATATCTGCCGTTCTTTTTGGACCTCCCAGATTTTAATTTGGTGCGACACCGCGGACACCAAAATACTATACATGCATCCGTTACAACCCGGAGATATAAATTATAAGTTATGCGTCCCTATCACGCTCGTACAGCAAATCCTCAAACATGAACACAACACTTTATACGGAGGACATCCTGGCCGTGACCGGCTTGTAGCTAAATTAAAACAGTTCCACTATTGGAAAGGTATGTCCGAACACGTACAACAATGGATCAGGCGATGCACTCTATGGCAGTCCGCGAAGGACCCAATTTCTCGGATAACCACCGGATTGGGTAGGGTTCCGTTGGCAAATCAACCAATGTACCGTGTATTTGTGGACATACTGGATATTCAAGTTAGGTCGCAGGCAGGCAATCGCTATGTTATTGCATTCATAGACCAGTTTACAAAATTTGCAATAGCAATACTAATAAGGCACCAGGATGGTCACACAGCTGCCCATATATTTCTATATGAGGTAGTCAATAGGTACGGGGCTCCCAGGGAGCTGTATTCTGATAGAGGTGGTGCCTTCACAGCGCACATGTTCGAAGAGCTGTGCCAGGAAATGCAAATATTTCGGCACATGAGTCTAGCTTATCACCCTCAGGCAAACGGTGAAATTGAAAGATTCAATAGGACCCTACTATACTTGCTACGAGTGAGTGTACCACAGGACGACCATCACTAATGGGATGTATCCCTACCATTTTGCATAATGGCCTATAACTGTTCAGTCCATACAGCGACAAAATACCCACCATTCCTGCTGATGCATGGATTTTACCCTAGGTTGCCCGGAGAATATGACACGCATAGTGCAACCACCGGCTACACAGGAGCACATTCCTATAGGGCCAATGCGCAGCGTTGGATGGCTTCTATCAGGGAGCGTGCTTACCAATCAATGAAAGCCGCTCAAGAATTAAATCGATTAAGATATGATAGGCGAGCTCGCGAACCACGCTATCATACAGGAGAATTAGTTTGGGTTTATCGACACGATACTACACCAGGAACATCTAGGAAGCTCACGCCTCGATGGTGTGGACCATACAAAATATTAGGGATCACCCCACCGTGCATACGCGTACAAATGCATTCTAATCCAGAAGGCATGGCCCATGTCGTACATATTAATAGAACCAAACCGTGTTTTAGAGCATTAGATGCGGTACCCAATGTAGGAGACTGGTTAGGGCAGGTACACGCTTCCGTACTGGAAAGAGGTTTGATTGAAGCAACCCAACGTATTATCGCTGATAGGGATTTCGTCACCGAGATACAGCCGGTAGACGAAGTAGCAGTACGCACAGTAAGAACAGCAGTCAGTGATAGTTCCGATACGGAAAGTGTAGAGATGGGTGACCCTAACGACCTTAATTTATATCGTCGGACCTATGCTGAGATTGAGGCCGAGCAAGCTGCAATGGAACACATTGAGTATCGGACGGACGACTACGAACCTCAAAATCCAAGGACGGTTAGGAACCGGATTCCCCTGACTGATCCGGATAGGGAAATTGAACTTACCTGGCCACCAATAGCACAAGAGCAAGTTACTAGTCAGGAGGCCTTCTCATACATACCAGAACCTGGTAGCCGAGATACGCAGGTAGAATATGGGCAACATACAGTACCAGTGACCACAATGGAAAGAATAGTGGCTACCAGTGAGGAAGTTCCGTTTGGCGTACCTACGGTAGGTGTTGGAATACTCGAGTGACAACATTTCTACCCAGCGGACATCATGCTATCTACCGCGCCACGCGGAGCTTCAGGCGGAATCGTCGTACCGGGACCATACACTTCAGGAGATCTACGTTACGCAATCATGCTCGCCGCGCAGGACCACCCACTATTTCAATCGCGACCAGCTGAACATATCATGGCTTCGCGACTACGAGTGCCGATGGAAATGTCCACTCAAACCATAGGAGACTATACCACAATGCGCCCTTATAGTGCTCCACCAGCAGCCGCTGACAGGCCTATGTCTCCTCATCAGTGGGTCTTTCGCGAGGCACCCATGACTCAGCCACCCCTAGGGTCACCAATGTCCAGCTACTTGTCGGAGACCTCCGGAGAGGGCACGACAGTAGACGTAAGAGCAGCTGAAGCAGACGACGAGTTAACTAGCCAAACTTCACAGGAACCGTCCTCTGCCGAACGACGCGCTCAGGCAGGACAGGAAACATCCAGCACCCGTTCTAGGACCCCTACCACGCAACCGGGATCCTCCGACTCATTTAGTGAATTCACACTTGCAAGTTCAAGCAGCGAAACACCAGCACCTCGGAGAGGAACTGGGCGAGCAGTGACACTAAGCACCCCTCCTCGCACCGAAGCACCGCCGAGCGAGCAACGGAGCACGCGAGCACCGCCAGAAGAGCGGGGAAAAGGCCTTGTCGAGCGGGCCACCCAACGAAAACAAACAGCGTCGGCTCGAGGTGGTTCAACTATCCAGTTTGCAAGCACTGAACAACCGGACCATCCACAGTGACCATTACCGAGTTGATACGCACCACAGCCACTACTACTTCCTCGGAAATAATACGACTTAGTACCACCCGGGCAACGGCCCCAACCAGGCACCTTTTGTATCGACAGGCTAGAGACCGGGTCTTTAGGCCGTATGGCGCAGTATCGGACGAGGAAGTAGAGGACGCCTTACGCAGGCCTAGACGCGTAATTTTCCAGGAACCAGGGACGACTATTGCCGATACTGCCGGAACATCAACCAGACTAGCTTCTGTCACACGCGCACAATCCACTAGTGTCACTACTTCGATGACAAGCGCGCCAATACTGACCCCGCGACCACTTTTAACAGGAGAACGCTCTCCCGGCGGAACTTTGCCACCAACCACGTTCCCACGCTACCCCTCCAGTCAAGAACTGCACCCCGCCGCTTGGCGACAGCGCGTACCTCGACCACCACCCCATGAGGAATCCGAGTCTGATGAGTCAGACCCGCAGGTGGACTAAACTACCCGACATAACGGCACGTACCCCGAGGTAGAACCCAAAATCCCACAAAACCCAGAACAAGGGTGAAAGTTAAGGCAGACCTAATTTTCATCCATACTATGTAAACTTACCAGAGCTTCCTTCATTTTAGATGCGCCGCAGCTACAGCCAGAACGATATTCGTGCGCCCCGCCTGCCACAAGGAGTACTACACGAGCCTGGGGTGTGTGATGGACACCGTTACCCGGCCGTTCCCCGAAGCCGCATGAGCAGCTCACGCTTCTGGGATGCGGTCGAGCTCAAGCGATCCAACCACACCACGCTGGCCAACGAACACTATCTTCACGGTGGCTTTACACATAATGGCCGCCAGCTCGGAAGTGCCACCGAGCATTTCTACATCACGATCCTGGACTTGTTGGGCTTCGTCACTGTGATCGCCCACATGCTGGACCAGCGAATGTCGCCGACGGAGGTCAAACTACGCAGCGTAGCCCTCCTCCGCACGCTGCCAGCAAACACCCGACGGTGGCTACGGTCGTACCAGCTGCACGTTATGCGCCCAATCCTGCTGGCGAAATTCCAGGACCTCGACTACTGGGATGAGCTATACGATTCGGGCCACAAACCGCTCCTCAACGACACCTTCGACAACTTCTGGGGCACAGGTGTCCACCGGAGCGAGTGCGGTGCAGATCAACCGGCGTGCCACAACGTATTGGGCCATCTGCTTTGCGACATTCGGTCGTTCCACCGCGACCGTTTCGTGTGTTGGCCGCGTACGATCATTGTCGGCGACGAGCGTGCCTTGCCTCTGTTGGATGTAGCCGACGACCGCAACCGGATAACATTCGTGCGGCCCGGACTCAACATGATCTAGCTCATCCACTGGGCGAACGCGTTCCTAACGCCGCAAACGGACTGCGTCATCATCATCGGCGGCTACCGGGAAGTTTGGCATCTACCAAACAAAGCCTTCTCGCCCGGCGCCTACCTTAAGCGGATAAAGCGCCACCTGATGGTTCTCGAGCAACGGCTCCGGGCAGACTCGGCCGTTGTTATCACCGGACCGGCGCCACACTGGGACGACTTCAGGGTCGACAGTACAGCGTGGTTCGACGAACTGACCGAGCGGAGGACCAGGATGGTAGATGGGCACCAGGCGCTCATGAGCGTCATCATGCCAAAATGAAGGGATCGAGGCCTGGGACACAATCGGTCCGTTTAATCGAGGCGAGGAACGCCAACGATGGCCCGAGCCAGTGGTCTCCCCGCCGTTTTGGCCACAATTGTGCGACTGGACCGAAGAACTAATCCGGCGCACTGATATGTTTTGGTGTATGGGCGAGGCTCACTTACATAATCGAGCTGAGCCCTGGCAAGAATAAGGCCGTACTAATCCAAACAAAAAGGGGGGGGAACGAAATGACCATTTGCAAGGGGTAAGAGGAACGCACAACGTAGCAGGTACGAGCCAGCGCGTAGGTAGAGCAGAGTAGAAAAATTAACCAGCGAGCGACCAGCGAAAGAGAACGACCCAACGCAACGACAACCCGAATATTTATTTGAGTTTATTCTTGCAGATGGCCAGCACCTCGCAACCGCGACGCAGTGACGAAGCCGAGCAGACTCGGAGGCGATCCAGCGGACGCGTATCGGTGAGTGGGCCATTCGCCCCACCAGAATCGACATGGTTCCAGCTTCCAGCGATTCCGACCTACCGTGTGGATTTAACCAAGCCATACGTGACATTTCTATCCCACGGTACCGAATGGCCGAAATTGTCGAACATGCATGAGGCACCAACCCCATTCGCGCACGACGGCAACACCCTGTCGACCGTCGAAAAGCACTACCAAGTACAGGTGCTCTCGCTGCTGGAACTAACCGACGCAGTCCGAGAACTGTTACTCATGACCGGTACCCCGCTGCAACTCAAAACACGAGTCCGAGAGCTCATCGACGGCGTCACCCAGGCCCGTCTCAAGCCGTTCTCGAGCATATCATGCGGTCAATCCTGCTCAGTAAATTCGCCATACCGGAATATGCGCGGATTCTACGGCTCACCGACAACCAACAACTGTTGGAAGCCACCACGGACACTTTCTGGGGCCTCAGGCGTACAAATCAGCAGCTACAGCAGCAGGAAGCCCCGACGCGCTGCCACAACGTCATGGGCAGATTACTCGAGGAAGTACGGGATTACCGTCCCAACGGCCACGTTCGTTGGCCTCGGACGATTATAGTAGGTGACGCTCTAGCGCTGCCGATCTTAGAAATGGCCACCGAAAATAAATGGATCGTCAACAGATGGCCAGGATCCACAATGGTACGTTTGCTGCAGTTAGCCAATGCGATCCTAACCCCGCAGACCAGCTGCATCGTCATACTCGGCGGGTTCCAATACATCTACCGCAAGGCACCAATGGAGCAGCTCCACGCCGCCTTGCCGAACGCCGCCTTTCGAAAATTCAAGCGGCACCTGGGCGTACTCTCCTGCCGAGTTGCAACCAATACCGCCACCGTTATAGCACCACCGGCACCCCGATGGGCTGCCACTAATCAGGACGCTCTGTCTTGGACGGCCGAACTCAAGCAACTCATGGCCAAACACCGACGGCAGCACGACACCTTCCACAACGTTTACGTGCCTTCCTGGCCGGTTGCGTTCCACAGTGCAGACGCGTGGGAACGGGACGAGCCACACATGGAATGGCAAGAAAGACCACAGTTTGACGATCCGATGGTGTCGCAGTATTGTCGGCGGAACTTGCATGAGTGGGTGAGCCGTTTAGTTTGGGATGCCGAGCTAAGACGTTTAACGCATTGAGGGCTAAAACTAAACGCGTGAAAGTAAAGCGAGGACGGCACCGCAAGAGGATAGGTTAATGCGAGGGCTAACTGAAAATTACGAAAAAGCCCTAACTAAGTCTAGTGGCAGCGAGCGGTAGCGAAAGCGCGGAACAGAGCGATGCAGAATTTCTTAGGAAATATTATTTGAAACTAGCTAAATCGGAAGCACTGCTAGTATAAAACAACCCAAACCAAGCTAACCTAGCACCGAAACTCAGGAAATATGAAATCTAATTTTTCCTTCTGCCAAAGCTACAGATTTAGAGAAACTTTGGAAACATTTGCGATTTTACTGGGAACTCCTGGGTCAGGCACCCTGGCAGTCCGGACCCTTTCCTGGGAGTGACCAATCCAATCAACCCTCTTGGAGGTACGTGCCAATACAAATGTATATATATAAAATGTTACTGAAACATGATGAAATATAACAATTTATGAAAATGTAATGAATATAATAACGTGGGGAAGCAACGTGGAAATAACAAAAGGAAAATTTCACAGAAATTCAGACCTCATTTTGATAATTTAGTTCATAAGGGAAAACTTCGAAAATTTCCGGAAAATAAGGGAGAAGGAGCGACGTTTTCTTGCGTATTAGATAACACCAAGTCGCCCTTCTGCCCTGAAATTTATAACCTTTTACGGGAATTTATACAAACTTACCGAAACTTATCAGATTTTACCGAATTTTATCAAATTTTTACTAAAATGTACCAAATTTTCATACATATTAAAAAAACCTTTGGAAATTCTACGTGAAATTTCGTAACAATCTTCAAAATTTTCAAGCTAAATCGAATAACGGGCTGTACATCTATGGATCTAAGGCGAAATTTCACTCATAACCATCTTTCCATGCGATTAACACTCTTACCCTAAGTAAGGAGTCTAATAAATCCAAAAAAAATTTAGAGATGTAACAGCCCGAATTTCACCGAATTTGTAAAGTGTATACAACGCCCTAAATTTTGTAAGGGAACAAGGGAAATGGACGACCGGATACCGGCGGAGTGTGGCCTCCATATGAATTGATAATTATGTAGTATTCATTTGCTGTAAAAATAAACAATTGTAACTTGTTTGTGCCGTACTTGTAAGGTCACACTCCGTTGCCCGAAGATGCCCGGGGTTATGTTGGCACCAAATATGAAAGACAGAGATAACTATTAGGGATGCCCGGTCGATCCTCGTGAAATAAATTAATGTCGTACTCTGTATATAAAATGTTTGTGCATTATATTATACATGATGTTGTAATTGCGCGAGGTACGGGTGTGCGCTCGGAAGGGCCAGGGACCAATGAATATTACAGAAATTTTGGGCGTTCAAGAAAAAAATGGTTGCCTCCGGCCTGATCCCGGCGCACACGCCGAAGGTTCATTACCACTTAATATCTGCTGTGCATTGATACTCGTTTTATATATGGTGTCTTTACATATTACATTTGATCTGAGAAGGCTAGGACGAGCTCAAGAAATTTATTGGTGCTCAAGATCCTCGGCCTAAGCGAACTGAAATAGAGCACGTCAGGATACAAAATTTTCTAAGGCATTAATTGGGGGCGTGGCACGAAAATTCAATTTTTGGGTTTTCTACTAAACTTAGGGGAACGAGGGTGACTGAACCCTGTTGAGGACTCTACTGGGGTGTCAAATCGTCCCGGCGGGTCTAAAAATTTGGATCCCCTAAATACTTATGGACCCCCGAACAGGCGCTTAAGCCTACAATTTTCTCAGCCTAAAAGGACACCCAAAATCATCAAAACTCCCCGATTTTTGGACCTCGGGACACTTATCGGGTTCTCCCCTAACTGTTCAGTCGAAAACCGGGGCCGCCCACCCCCACGGGTCCGCTTAGGATCCTCTAAACCAAAATGGGACCCCGAAATTCTCGGTTCTGCTCGCCTAAATCGGCATCTAACGGGCCTCTCATGGGAGATACGTTAAATTCTAAATTTTCATCAGTAGCCGGCCTGCCAGGGCATGATTCTGGTCCTGCCGCCGGCCGCCTACTGTTTTTCGTTCTCGAGATATCGGCAAAAATGTGCCGATATCCCTACGAGAAAACGGCGCCCTGAGCGCCGTTATATTTTTCCTCCAAAATTTTGGCCGCGCCCACCAGCGCGCGGTTTTGTCGCTTTGGCACACAGCGGCCAAGTTTGTGTTGTTGCCGGCCATTTACAGCGTCGTGCATCCAACGAGGGGCTGCTTTAAGCATACGTATGTATAGCTTGTAGCTGGTCGAAGCGGAAATTTCTTGTTGCTTTAGTCGTTTTGTTTATTTGGCGTTGTTGTAGCTGCATTGCTATGTACATATATAGATGTATCTTACACATATATTTTCAAAATTTGAAATTCGTCGGTCTAGGGTATGTAGTAGCGAAGGGGGCGACAGTCGGTACAAAAGAAAACTGCACCCTTCTAGAGCGGAACCAGTCGGGTAGTCGCACACAGAGATCGACGCGCTTAGTCGGCGGTTGTCGCCGCTCTTTCTTATGTTGCTGGTTTAGGGTTTTCTCGCGTTTTTTTCTTTTTCGGTTTGTTTTCGTCAGGCCGGGTGGACTCTTCGACCTGCAGACGCGTGGAAGAGATCCGCCCGTATGTTCCTGATGCTTTTGAATCGTTTTGCTCGAGTTTAGGACCTGGGACAGCCCTCGCGGGTGCTGTGGCGTCCGCCGGATGCCTCGCGCCCCCGCGAATGCTGTGCCCGCGCTGCGTAGAGGGGGTTGAGTATTAGACAAAATTTGAGTCAAAATCATGTCAAAATTTCAACAAAAATGGGAAGATACTCTCGCGCCTGACTGGTTCCCCGCCCCCTGGCTCGTTTTTATCGTTTGTGCCCAGGGGGTGAATCATTCAGTGTTCCACAGCGTATTGCGTTGCCTATTTGATGGTACTTCAAAAAGGGAAGAATTTTTAGCAGGTGTTTCCTGACTACGACGCCTATGGTTTAACTTGACTTAGGAGCTCGTCGGTCATAATTTTAGATAAAGGAATTCGTGAGCCGCATTCTGGGGGGGCTCTCGTTGTCTCGGGTGGACCCTTCGACTGCGGACGCGTTGAAGAGGCCCGCCCTAGGCCTCGCCCAGGGTTTTCAAAATTTTCTCGCCTGGGCATAGAGGATGGGGCAGCCCTTGCGGGTGTTGGGGTGTCCGTTGGATACCTCGCGCTCCCGTAAGTGCTGCGCCCGCGCTTCTACTATCGAATAGGACCAAGGGAAAACTTAAGGTTAGGAACAGTAATGGAAAATTACGTGATCGGTATGAAGATACAACGAAGGTTAAGGTTCTAATCACAAATTTTGGGTTGAGGGTTTCGCGTTTCTAAAAGAGCTTAATTGGTGCCCTCGTGACACAATTTCGTCATCCCAGTTAGAAGTCGGTGACTGTTAAAATTCGCTGCATAGTGTGAATAATTACAAAGATTTTATATCTCCAGTGCTACCTACTGAACTCCAGGGTCGTGGGGCTCGCACCTCTAAAAGAGCTCTAGCGGAGCTAAAGGATTGTTTTTCACCGCTGAACAGTTGAAAGTGTCTAGCAGGGTGACGCCCTGGTAAAATTTCTATAATTGCTAAGCGACGAGGATTCCGTGCGGGAACTCAGGCATTGTATCATATAAATTGTTGTTGTATTACACGTCTATACATTGTGTAGTGTTCCCGATTGTGAAGTTTTCGTATGCCAAGGAAATATAAGTAATGAAAAAATAAGTAAATAGTTGGAGTGTGTATTTGCTCTAGGCGACTTAGATTTTATCTAATTTAGCATGCCCCTAGGCCAGCGACTTGAACAAGGCGAGCTCAACTCAAATAGGCCTAAGCACCGCCCCTCCCCGCGAAGGAGTAGATCTCTCTTGAACTCGCGACCAGTGCCATTCTGTTTAGAACCTGGTTCCCCCGGCACGCTACCTTCCGGCTAACTTCTAGAGATGCCTGTGAACACGGTCTTGTGTCATCGCTGCCACTCAACGCCCGCCGCCCAAGACTTTAGCTCGTTTTCAAACCGTATCTCATTATGCAGGTTTCACAGAATAATGAGTGCAAAAAGTGGGCACTTTTGTCTCTAACAGCCGTCTGTAAGAAACTAAAATCTATAATGGACGGCTATATGAGATTTTAGTTTCTTGAAAACGGCTGCTAGAGATTTTTGTCTTTAATGACTGCTTGTTAGATATTTAAGTCTCTAACAGATAGCTGTAAGAGATTTTAGTCTTATACAGATAGCCAATAAATACAAAAATCTCTAACAGGTAGTTGTTAGAGACTAAAATCTCTTGCAACTAGTCATAACTGATTATTGCCTCCAATGGCTTGCTGTTAGAAACTTTTGTCTCTTACAGCCAGCTATAAAATACAATTGTCTCTAATAGCTGTCCAATAGAATTTTAAACATCTAACGGTTTGGCTGTAAGAGATTTTTGTATGTTACAGCAGGCTGTAAGAGACAAAAGTCTCTAACAGCTAGCCATTAGAGACAAAATCTTTAACGGCTAGCTGTTAGAGATTTTAGTCTCTTATGGCTAGCTGTTAGAGATTATTATGTTTCACTGGCAAACGTAAAGTCGCATGTAGGATCGGACAATAAAGCTATGCTTACTGTATAAGGTGTCGTGTCTTAATCTTCCTCTTTTATGCATCTCAGAAACAAACTGTTGTTGAATGAACAACAAAGTGTGAATGGGCATACAGGACAGTATACATATCTTCATGGAACCTCAACGTTGTTCATCCAATTATTGGAACACGCTATAACGTATTTTCAAAACTTTATAAGTTAGTCACGAAAACAAATTTTTATCCAGTCAGCTCATAGCATGTGTACGCATAGTATTAGATACAACAGTTTATTTAAAACTAATATAAAAATGGTTATACTGGATAGAAATGGTAGCCACTGGGTCAGAATCTGTGCCTTTTTTATTTAGTAGAAAAGTTTGAAAGATAAGTCAATAGTTCTAGACCAGCGAACGCCGTCCATAAGCGTAGGAGCATGAAATATAAAAGCCTAATTTTCAGGTGTTGAAAACTCTAAATGCTAGCTGCTGAAACGGTACAAACAGTGACATGATAGGCTATCTGGTAATGTATTGCTGTTTTTCTGTCTTTCATGAAATATTCGGCTGACATTGATTGTCTATTGCATGAGTAAACTTAAGCTGCGCCCCTTACCATCCTCTTTTGACAAAAGCGATTGCCATTCAGCTGTACACTGAACACAAATTTCATTTTTGCGTTAAAGAACAGAAATTAGTCCGTTTCATATTCCGTACATTATAATTTGGAAATGTTCGCGAACACACTAGTGTTAAAGTACAGGGACCGAATTGCATTCGCTAATGGCGTTATGGAACAGAAAAATGTCGAAATTGGATATGGCTGTTGAAATTCGAGTTTTGTTCGCTAACACCGTTTTGTACATGGTGTCAAAAGAGGATGGTTGGGGGCGCATCTTAAGTTTACTCTTGCATATACAGATTGCATAAGTTATACCTCTAGTTATGATTGGATACCTCCAGTTTGATATTGGCCCACTCGTTTGATATTAGTCCCTCTCCATTTTGATATTTGTGCCCCCCCTTCAGTTTGATATTGGCCCTCTCCAGTTTGATATTGGTGCCCCCTCCAGTTTGATATCGGTGCACCCTACAGTTTGATATTAGTACCCTCTCCAGTTTAATATTGGTTCCCTCCAGTTTGATACTGGTGTCCCCTCCAGTTTGGTATTGGTGCCTCCATTCAGTTTGATATTAGTGCCCACTCCAGTTAAATATTGGTGACCGCTAGAGTTCGATATTGGTACTACCCAACAGTTTGCGCCATTTTTCCGTAGCGGGTTTTTTAATTCACAAGAAATCTTCTACCCCAAAATAATTTTATTACTAGGTTGTTTGGATATAGAGTACTCTGTATACAAGAAATATATCAATGACTGTGTCAACTTTTAAAATTAACAGTTTTTGACACAACTTTTAACATATGAATTTAATCTTAAACGTAATTTTGATGTTAAATTGATAGGTGATAAAATTACAACTGAAATAAGTAGAATTCAAATCGACTTTTAGACTGTATTTTTTGTTTCTCTTCTTTCAATGCTCTTTTTTGCTCTAACCACTGCATAGTTCAATCGATATTTTATGCAATCTCAAGTCAATCATTTAAAGCTTACTAAACAACAACACAAGACTGAACGGAGTAAAAATAAATGTAAAAGTAATTTCAGTTCTAATAATAATAAGGTTTACGTGAAGTTGTAGCCATAATACCTATTGTGATTTATCGTTGAAGAATCGACAGATACCAATGTAAGCTGTGACACAATAGGGTTTGTGATGACCATAATTAACACTATTTAAATTAATGACGGATCTTACATAAAAAGCTACGGCACTGCGAAAAGTTTAGCACAAAATATTATGGGTTATGGTTGTGAGAAGTGCAATGCAGCAACATTTTTAGTCAAACAAACATAATTGAACATTGCAATAAAATGTAGCCACAAAAAGAACCATCTTGATGATTGATTATTTTCCTTATTGCTTCTGGTGTATACGCGCTATATTAAGCATTTTAGCTGTGCAGTTTAAGTTACATACAAGTCTAGTTATACTCATAAATTTTCAAGGTGCGAGGTCCCCGAGAGGGTAGGGACGAGCAGTGCGGCGCTATCGGCGACACAAAAAGCTCTCGGTTTGATAGGTAGAATTTTATAGATAATGATCATCAGTTAATTATGGGGCTGAAAAAATTTCTGCATTCGAAACACTGTGTACTTCTCAATCTCATTCTTGCTTGGTTTTTAAAAATGTAAGGATAAAAATATATAATTTTTTAAAAAACAACTTCAGGCGTCCAGTGGAAAATTATATTAATTTCAGCAAAATTACAAAACTTTTAACCCAATTCAAGCAGAGGGCCGTAGCGTTATATCTTAAAAGTAACAGCATAGTATGGAGGTGCGGGCGGGGAAGCTCCTTTTTAAGGCCAAATTGTGATTAAAAGTTGAGCAGCTTTAGAAAAATTTTTCTCAGCCCGCCCTATTCCGTCATGCACCTTCTCTAAACCAACAAACCTAAGACCTATTATACATCACTGAAATATACACTAAATATATACTTTAGAAAATTTAATTTAAAATTAAAATGCAAAATTGATAGCTCCCAGTGGGCGTTTCTGAAAAGATAACCCCAACTATGAATTTCTTCCAGGATAAATAGAAACTTGAAGTTCAAAAATTATAGCCCTAAGAAAAAAATTTTTCGCAGTCGCAAATTTCGAAACCCTATATTAGTCCCAATCATAAAATAAACTTTGCGGCGTATAGATAATTTTGCATTGCCCACTCATATATTCTTGCATTCCAACATGATATTGTTTAGTCACGTTGATAACCATTAACTGACTGTATGCTGGCTGTTTATACGATGACACATTCGGAAGTTCGTTTATTTATTACCACAACTGGCGGCATCATAATACGGAGAGACTAATAGAATATTATCATTCGAGTGACATATGATTGTTTAAAAAGAAATGTTATGGCTACATTGCCCTCCGACTTATATAATTTCTTAAATTTCAAAATAAAATTGCTTTAAAGTTGAAATGCACATTTTGAATAACTGAAATAGGAAAGATACGAGACGATTGTGCCACATGTGTATTCAACGGGTCAGTAAGAGGATGGATAAGATTAAAAGTACGGTTAAGGCCAATAGGTACTGAAGCCGTGAGGTCGTCATGGAGCTTGACACGAACTTTTTTAATGGACTTTATATTTACATGCAGTATACGGCTTATTGCCACAGCGCTTTTTGCAACGGCATTATAGCGAATTATGGTCGCTGCAGTGTGATTAAAACAAAATAGCAACATTTGCATGCTGAGTCGGTGCTGGTACACTTTTATGTCTGATCTCTGTAATTAAACTGGGTTTATTAAAAATAGAATGAGATATCCACAAAAGAATATTAGGGAATCGCCAATGCATAGCTGAGAGTTATAATGTAGTACAAGGGAAACCTTACTTCGTGTGGCGTGCTAACACTAATAAACATTTTTGCCGTCATAACCATTTTCGCATGGAAATCTAAATTAATTTAGAGAAAAAGATAAACTGTTGCATATAGTTCATCTTAGCTATGTCTACTATCGTTTGTAGAGCTTTCGTGTTGGCTTAATAAATTGCGGGGCAAGGCAGATAGGCAATAGAGCGGGGTGGGGTTAAATGCTCCGCGGGAACCATCAAGGTCATACATGGTCATGGGGAGAGAGGAGGATTCTCTTGAGGCTTGAGCCCCACTTGAAGCCCCTCGCTGATCCCCATATGAAAGAGGTAGCTTGATCCTCTTAAAGCTCGGCAGCCCCCTCCGGGCATCGTAGGCGAGTTGAAAATTTTGAAAACTCGGGGGAAAATAAACAAAAACTGGGAAAAATTGGCAAATTTTAGTGGAAATTGGGAAGAATCGGCAGGAAAAAAGGGAAAGATCATGGAGACATTGGCAAAAATTAAGTAAAATTTTTAGGAAATTCTCAAAAATTTAGGAAATTTATCCCAACCCCTATCGATCGCTTTCTCCACCCCGCAAACCGGCTTGTCCCCGCTGTGAAGAAGACCTCCCCGTCAAAGTTCCCGCTATCCTTCCTGGAACTGCGGACTTTGCGCATTTATAATCAAAATTCATCGCTAACACGGACCTTGAAAAGCTAAGCTTCGCTATCACGGTTCTTTAACATAGGCAATTGGTTTGGAAATACAGTAATTATATTTAAATTTATTTTAAAACATGTGCAAAATGTTAAAAGTTGTCTTTTAAAATACACAAAACAACAAGTATTAAGTCGTTCGGTATATTGTATTTACTGTATTGAGTCGTTTGGTATATTGTACCGTTAAATTTGTATATATTTTGGTATATATCTATTGAGCAAAGTTGACTTAAGATGAAATAGCATGAATTAAAGATGCGCTACCATATTTTTCGAATAGGGCCGAATATGTCCTAATAGGTATGCCTGTGAATGAAATTCATAATCAAAAATTATGCTAAATCAGCTTTTCATTCTGTATGTAGACGTAATTTAAAAAAACGAAAAAAATTTTTTTAAGTCGACACCGTCTCAAACTACGAGCCTTAACCGCAGATTTGGGTACCGATTTACACTTATCAAAACGTTACAACAAACGTTAAACGTTACAAAAAAATATAAATTTTGGGCGAAAACAGCTTATTAGCATAGCCGATTACGGTACCGGGGTGATGAATTACTGCACGTTGAACATGTGTAGCAAACACCACATAGATACAGTTTACAGGCCCGGGATATAAACATTTTATTGCAAGCATTACAACTGCAAATGCGTAATGCGCTTATATATCGGCAGGTCATTCCGATATCGGCCTAACATTGGTTCTGAATTATCGACTATCAATGATTTCTGAATTGTCACTATTTACAAATATTTTACAAGGCATGAAACACATTTTATTTAAGTATGATAGTAACTGCGGCCGTATTCAATGCAATTAGTATGTTATGTAATACAATTGCTTACATCGTATAAGCGTACATCATATAGTTAAGCGCAAATCTATAGACCCATTCTGTAGACTGCTACGTACAACTAAATTAAAAACATATCAAAATATAATACAATTTTTGCTGCAGAAAACCTTAGTAGTTTAAGACGCATAGAGTGCCTGATATGGGCAGCGACAAAACCAATGTACGTCTAAAACAGTGCAACCAACTAGCAAAATCAGATAAATAACCCTATAAACGCATCCTTCACAAATTTGCGCAAGTTGCGGCTGGTTTGGTACAAAGTGTGCAATGTTGGCTTGGCTTCACCCGGTTCAGCGGTTTACTTGAGATAACGTAACTGTAGGTACGTACCAACGATAACTGTTGGTTCAGCCGAATAATCTCCTATGTCGCGGTGCAGTAACTACCTTAACAGGGTTGTGCCCAAATATAACCTAAGCCCAAGGCAACGTTAGTGTCATTACCATACCTGTTCATATTGGACAGGCAGGATTAACCCCCTAAGGCTCCCTTCTTGCGAACCTAAGGTGCGCCGAATATTTTAGCAAAAATCGGATAAAAAGTGGCAAAAATAGGGGTAAAATTGGTAAAAATGGGTCTGAAAAGGGGAGGCCGTCAACTTTTTTCAGCAACCCCGCCGCACCCATTATATACACCTCCCGTCGTAGCATCTATCCCTTGAGACTTCGGAGCTCGTCCATGTATACGCAATATGTCATATCGTTTGGAAAAGAACAGTTTAGTAGTACCTAGGTTAAAGTTCATGCTACTAAATCTTATTTCATGTGTTAGGTTTAATGTATGGAGAGGCACAGTGTACAATTTGGCAGGTCATTTTAGCCACATTTGTAATTCTTTTTGGCTATGGCCAGGGTTTCTACAGCTTGTGAGTATCCGTCCGTACAAACAGGCCACTAATATTTATCCAATCTGTATAGACAAGCGGTGTCAACCGAATGTTTCATGAAAGACAGAAAAGCAGCAATACATTACCAGATAGCTATCATGTCACTGTTTGTACCGTTTCAGCATTTAGAGTTTTCAACACCTGAAAATTAGGCTTTTACATTTCATGCTCCTACGCTTATGGACGGCGTTCGCTGGTCTAGAACTATTGATTTATCTTTCAAACTTTTCTACTAATTAAAAAAGGCACAGGTTCTGACCCAGTGGTTACCATTTCTATCTAATATAACCGTTTTTATATTAGTTTTAAATAAAATGTTGTATGTAATACTATGCGTACACATGCTATGAGGTGACTGGATAAAAATTTGTTTTCGTGACTAACTTACAAAGTTTTGAAAATACGTTATAGCGTGTTCCAATAATTGGATGAACAAGGTTGAGGTTCCATGAAGATATGTATACTGTTCTGTACGCCCATTCACACTTTGATTTTACTATCTTTACGATTACAGTTTGTTTCTGAGATGTATAAAACCGGAAGATTAAGACACGGCACGCTATACAGTAAGCATAGCTTTATTGTCCGTTCCTACATGCGACTTTATGTATGCCAGTGAAACACAATAATCTCTAACAGCTAGCCATAAGAGACTAAAATGTCTAACAGCTAGCCGTTACAGATTTTGTCTCTAATGGCTAGCTGTTAGAGACTTTTGTCTCTTACAGCCATCTGTAACATACGACAATCTCTTACAGCCAATCGTCAGATATTTAAAATTCTAATGGACAGCTATTAGAGACAATTGCATTTTATAGCTGGCTGTAAGAGACAAAAGTTTCTAACAGCAAGCCATTAGAGACAATAATATGTTATGACTAGTTGCAAGAGATTTTGGTCTCTAACAGCTAGTTGTTAGAGATTTTTGTATTTATTGGCTATCTGTATAAGACTAAAATCTCTTACAGCTATCTGTTAGAGACTTAAATATCTAACAAGCAGTCATTAAAGACAAAAATCTCTAGCAGCCGTTTTCAAGAAACTAAAATATCATATAGCCGTCCATTAGAGATTTTAGTTTCTTGCAGACGGCTGTTAGAGACAAAAGTGCCCACTTTTTGCACTCATTATTCTGTGAAACCTGCATTATGCCTCATATTCCGGCTAAGCGAATCAATATCGGAAGATTAAGGCAGCCACCTCCCCGCCCCGCACCATCGGACTTGCACAGACTTGCAGTCCTTCCCACCGCACACCAGCATAATTGATAATCAACCATGCATGGCTCATAGTTTCGAGGATCCCTGGTACAAAGTTCCACGCTGCCTCCGCCCCAGTCACAGAATTAGAGGGAATGACGGGTCAGCCTTATTACCTGTGAGCAGGCTTAGGGGATGACCCTCCCTCAGGGGGACCTCCATACCTCTAGACACGTGGGCCAATATAGGGGCCAGGCCGAACACCCTGGCAAACCCGCCGGCGGCCTACTAAGCTAAGCGGTTCCTATCGGTCCGACCAGAGTCCACCGGGGAATCGTGTAAGCCGGGGTTGTCCGGGCACCACCGTGAATATTGAGCGTGGTGCAGCTGGGATCCCTTAGGGCCAGAACTGGTCCTAGTACATAATAGTAGCAAGTTGCCGCTTATGGTATACGAAATTACGACGTTCTTCTTTCAAGCTTAAACATGCATTTCCATAATAGAATTGTGTCACTACTGTATAGTAGTGTACTAGTGTACTAGGACCAGTTCTGGCCCTAAGGGATCCCAGCTGCACCACTATCTTCCTTTGCGTGTGGTGCCCGGACAACCCCGGCTTCCACGACTCACCGGTGATCTACACGATGACCTAAGGGAACCGCTTAGCTTAGTAGGCTGCCGGCGGGTTAACCAGAGTGTTCGGCCTGGCCCCTATAGTGGCCCACGTCTCTAGTGGTATGAAGGTCCCCCGAGGGAGAGTCAACCCCTAAGCCTGCTCACAGGTAATAAGGCCGACTCGCCTTTCCCTCATAATCCGCTTAATCCCCTAAGCGGGGTTCTCTGGTCCTAGTGTACCTTGGTGAGGTTCCTGGTTGGTATGTCCCTATCCACTTTGTCTCGTTTCTAATCCTAGAGCGTTGCACAACTGGCCCTGAAGCCTAGACTATGAGTCCGCGCAAATCCTAAGGAGCCTAATGCGCACATCTTAAAGAGCCTAGTCGATGTATGCTCCCTAAACTTTTGATTACCTATGCTAACTCAGGGGCACTGAGGCGGAGGCCCCAGTCCCTTGAATGTCTCACGTATGCTCTCTAGGGTTATGTGTTGGGGAGCGGGTCACGCAAGGCGACGATTACGATGGGAGCATTTACGGCGGGAGAGTTCACGTTAGCGGATCGGCTCAGCGGGGCGCGGGGGGGGTGAGTGACTTACTCGCTATAACGTAAATTTCGCTTCGATGCTAAATCCTTGAAGAGCTATGCTTATACTATTTGTGAAAACTGCGGCCGAGATCAGAAAACAAGGGAAAACTCCGAACTGCTTCAATAAATTGGACACGGTTCAACTCGTTTACTGTTGAGCCCCTTTTTGTATTAGTCACACATAAACACCGCCCAATTGGGGCGTACGGTTCTTATGTTACAACATTCATAATATAACAACGATTTAATCCGGGTACCCTACAAGATACCCTGAGGTATAATTTGCAGCCCTTCCTGAAACGATGCTCTAAAGACTTTTGATCAAGATTTACCAAACGCGGTATTCTAAAAATTTTGACTGAGATAGACTAGATGAAATGTATCCGAAACCGATTATCCCGACAGTTTTTTTGATGGCGATCTCATGTCAGTTCGGTCCAAGCTTTACCTAATTTCGACAGCGACTGGAGCGGCCCGTGAAAAACTCGACGAAATTCAAACTCACCCCCAGAGGGCTCCGGGAGTGAGCAGAGACCTGGATTTTTCCCGTAGTTGCACGGTTAGAAAACCCACGTCCTACCATTTCTCAGTATATTTTAGTTCGCCGCCAGCTCCAGTCCCTGTTTCGCCCTATGGTCAGAAAATGCCTCTTATAAATTTTCACGGGCGGGTCCGCAGTCGTTTGCCTTGCTGATTAACCAAAAGTAATGGGCACACAGCGAACGAATGGGGATTCGACGCTGTAGCTCGATTTCATACAGTTGGGGACAACGTGTCACCCGCGGATGCAAACGGCTACGTCCCTTTAAGCTGATGCACCAAACCTTGGAATAGAAATTTGCTTACTTTGAATTACCTTAGAGCAGAACCTTTGCGCACTCCAAATCACCCTAGAATGAAATTTTGCTTGCCCCGAACTACCTTAGAACAAAAGTCTGGCTCACTGCCCGATGCCTTAAAGCAATTTTGACTAGTACTGCTTGAAAGAACGTTTTCTCGCTTTCAATTGTTTTAGAATGAATTTCGGTCACTCCTCGGACCTGAAAACGAAAGGAAGGCGTCCGAGGAGCGGGGAACCAGTCGAACTATAAGCGAGCAAAAATTTTAACAATTTTCGTGCGATTTTGTGAATTTTTAGCGGGGCCCGACCTCTACGGACGCACGGAGCATCCTTCCGACGCTCCCGCGTCCGCAAAGGATGACCCTTTTAAGATCGAAAAACATATCCAACCAGGGGAGACTCTCCACCGTGGGGGCACGGCGAGGAGCCTCACCTAGTATGCCGAAAACGAAGTGAAGAAAACGAAGTAAAGAAAACCAAAACCTACAACAATTTTGAAAATGGCGACAACCGCCAAACTTTAAAAGAAGAATTGTCGACTGGTCCCGATCGGGGAATCGGGCAGTCTCTTTTATACCTGGCCTAAACCCCCCCTTTTGTCTTGCTTGCCACCTTCGTCGCCATTTGGCTCACTCACAGAATTTTAAAATTTAAAATTTCAAACCATTTAAATTAAGCATACAATGTACACATTTTACAAAGCGCTCACATAAGCAACAGATATAATCGAAAACAACAACCATAAGCACAAAATTGATGACCAAGCAATATGTGGCCGATGGTCGAGACATAGCTGAATGCCCCTAGCAGGGTTTATTGCTCACTCATTGCCAGCAGCCGATAAACAACTAAACCTCGCGCTGGTCGGCGCGAGGTTGCCAAAACAACAACATATACCAGCGCTTCGGGCGCCTTATTTGCCGTAAGATTGCTACTGTTTTTTACCTGTATTTCAGGAACGAAAGGGAGCAGGCGGCCGGGGGCGGGATCATATCCATGCCCTGGCTGGTCGCCTGCGTATGATATCCTTTATTTTAATGTAAGTCCCTTAGGAGGCCCGTCAGAGGCCGTTTTCCCGGTACCAAATAGAAAAGTTTTGGGTCCCAAGTGAGATATGGGGATCCTGTGAACGTCCGTTGGGGCGAATGGCCCCGGTTTTCAATAAAATAGTTAGTATAGGGCCCAGTTAAGGTACAGGGCTTGAAAAATCGGGGAGTTTTGGTTTTAGTAGTGGTGACTTGGGGCCATAAAGTCTGAGAGTTTGAACGCGGGATTGGGGGTCCATAAGTTTTTACCGGTTGGAGTTAGGTTGAGCCGAATGAGAAATTTTAAAGCCTTATAGGTCCCTAATTACAATTTTATCACCCCCTTCTGCCTAAACATTACAACCGCCCCAAAATTTCCAGAATTCGCACACCCCATGGAAAATGAAGCTTTTCTTACGCTGGGCCAATTTCATGAAATCCTTCGTTACGTATCCAAATCTTCCACGCAATATATCTATACATATCATAACTGCCAGTCTCCTGCGTGTCAGGACAGATCCTGGAGACCCGAATTAAAACAAAACTCCTGTTCAAGATTTGACAAAGGTCCTGCACTATAACTCGGCCCGTCCTGACACACAGGGACATATACAATTTCCGTCATTTCAGCAACCGATACGAGCACAATATATATATGCATTCTAGGCCATGGTGCGCACCGGGACCGGCTCTGGGGCACCTATTTAACAAAATTGTTAAGTCGATCAGTGATAAAAACGTGAGGCCTTCCCCATTGTCCCCGGCCGATCCGACTACGCATCCGTACCACCTTCCAACACAAATCAATTATACAATAGCATAGCGTTATCATTTCTGAATTGATAGTGACCCTGGGATCGATCGGATACCTCCACAGTAACTATTTGATCCAATTTTGGGTGCGAAATCACCCCGCGCATCTCGGGCTGGTGGAGCGTGACCGTATCAATACAATACAATGATGACATGAAGTTTATTTTATAACAACGAACGATAATGCACAAGTTATAGTCCGGACCACGCTCCACCTGTATCCGATCGCCCTTTTATCCATTGAAATTTGAGGCCCCTATGGCCTGATTTTGAATATTGAAGATTCGATCAAAACTCGGGCTGTTACATCTCTTAAAATTTTTTGGATTTTATAGACTCCTTACTTATGGTAGTAAGTTAAATTTGTCGAGATATGAAAAGAAAGTGAAAATTTTGTATGATTAATTCCATGTGATGTACAGCCCTTGATTTCGATTAAGTAAAATTGGTGTGAAATTCGGAAAATTGGCCCATTTGGGCGTGAAGTTTGTAAAATTTAGCCCCTTTGAGCTTAAAATTGCACTAAATTCCGAAAAATTTTCCAAAAATTTCCCAAAATTTGCTAAAACTTCCTAAAACAAGGGTAGAAGGACAATTAATTTGCTTGGTTATCACCAAAAACGCTTCCAAAAATTTCCCAAAATTTGCTAAAATTTCCTAAAACGAGGGTAGAAGGACAATTAATTTGCTTGGTTATCACCAAAAACGCGTCCCTTCTCCCTTTATTTTCGGTAATTTTGAAAGTTTTCCCTTATGGCCTATAATAGTTTATGATAGTTGTAAAATTTCTGTATCCTTGAAAGTGTTCCCGAAAAGTGCCATTTGTTGTCTGTGAAAACAATATGCCAGATTTTTGTCATACATAACAGAATAATCCATATATATATACAGTTGCATTTTTATTATCATATTCGGCACGTACCTCCAGATTTCTGGACAGGGTTGGTCCCGTGCTCCAGATTCAAGGAACCCCTAGGAAAAGGTCCGGCCGCCGGGGTGCCAAATCCCAGAAGTTCCCGTTATTTGAAATTTTCGGTAACCTTGTTGGAAAATTCATGATTGGGTTTCGCTTAGTCCGTTCTAATTTGGTAATAGAAGTTATCTTGATCAGGTTACTTAGGTGCTGCTTATAATGCTCGTGATAATTAGTTTGACTACTTTAGTTTGTACTGAAGTTACACTTTATTCGCTCTGATTCAGGTAACAACTTTCCTATTGTTAGGTCATTCAGAGGTGGTTTTGGTCCGTTTTCGCTTCACAGTTTGGTAATTTGCATTAGTGCACTACTCTGCGCGCCCTATGCTGTCCTACCGGTTATTTGCTATGCTTCATTTGTGTTCGACGCAGCTTGTTATTCCCCGTCCTACTTATTCTAATCATCTTTATCCTCCGCCCATAATTTTCTAAGTGCTCGCACGCTGACTTCTACTTCTTTGATGGTCCACGCTTTATGTTCATTATTACACTCGCCTACCGCGTTAAACGCCCGAGTTCGGCATCGCGCACCAATTGGCCGACCCACTCCCGCAAATTGCGCAAGCAGTACTTGGAAACCATTGGTTCCTCGAACTGTGGGCGCTCTTGCCACTCCATGTGCGGCTCATCCCGCTCCCAGGCATCTGCCGCGTTAAAAGCGACTGGCCAGTTCGGGAAATATATATTATGGAATGCGTCATGCTGTTGCCGATGGTTAGCGACTATACGTTTGAATTCGATGGTCCAGGACATTGCATCCTGGTTAGTCGCGGCCCATCGAGGTATCGGCGGTGCGACTACAATGGGTGCGCGTGTTGGTACCCGCCGTGATAGCATCCCTAAATGGCGTTTGATCTTCTTGAAGGCTGCATTAGGGTTGGTCGCATGGAGCTGCTCCGGTTGCGCCTTCCGATAAATGTATTGGTAGCCTCCAAGTAAGATGACGCACTTGGTTAGCGGCGTTAGGACAGCGCTGGCGAGTTGTATCATGCGTATTAGCGTGGTGCCAGGCCATGCGCAGACCAGCCATTTATTGTCATTAGCCATCTCCAGCAACGGCAACGGAAGCGCGTCGCCCATAATGATGACGTGTGGCCAGCTAGCGCATCCGGAGGTGAGGTATTCACGCACCTCCTCCAAAAGCCGCCCCATGACATTGTGGCAATGTCTGGGTTGTTCGCCTTGCCGCAGCTGTGGAAGCGTGCTCTCGACACCCCAGAAGGTATCGGTCGTTACCTCCAAGAGCGGTCGAATGCCTGTTAGATGTAGGATCCGCGTATAGCTGGGTATGCTGAATTTACGGATCAATATTGGCCGCATTATGTGTTCCAGCAGCGGTTTGAGTCGGGCACTTGTAATATTGTCGACCAGCTCGTCTTTCAGCGCCCGCGCTCTCGCCTTTATTTGCAGCGGCGTTGCAACCATGTCCATTAGTTCTTTAGCTGCCTCCATTAAACCTAGTACGAGCAGCACCCTTACCTGGTAGTGTTGTTCGACGGTCGGGGCCGTCGTACCGTCGTGATGAAAGGGCGTCGCTGCCTCGTGCATATTGGACAGCTCCGGCCACTCGGTACCGTGCGACAGGAATGGGACATAGGGTTGCGTTAAGTCGACGTGGTAAGTTGGGATACTAGGCAGGCGGTATGTAGTCGCTTCGGGCGGAGCGTATGGTCCGGTCGTTGATAACCGCCGGGTTGGACCGCCTTCGGACCGTCGTGGGTCGCTGCCATTGCGTTGCCGAACGCTCTGGTCCAGTTGACTGTCACTGCGTCGCCGAACGCTGTTGTTGTCTTTGTCGTCCTCACCGCGTTGCCGAACGCTGTTGTCCATCTGTAACAATATAACCTTTATAGGTTTCGTCCTTTCTCACAACAGTCGGTTTACGCTATGCGTACTAGTGCGGTTTGATACAATAGCTGCGTGATTTCTACCTCTGCTTTTGATTCCTCGCGCGCGTCCGCAGACGGAATTCCTTATGCCCAAAGGGGCGTGTTCTATGACTTCTCACTGGTTACCTGCTTCCTTTTTCTTTTGCTGGAGGTACCTACGTGCAACCAAGTTTTCTCTCTAAGTTCTATTCTTCTTCTTCATGGTCGCCACGGCGTTGTTCGCCGAGGCGAAAGAGTCCGGTACAGCGAACATAATGGCCTACCCAATTGACCAGCTCCTTATGGTACGCGGGCGCCACCACCGGTTCGGCCCATCGTTGGCGATCGTCACCCCGGTTGAACGGTCCGACCGTATCCCAGGCTTCGGGTGCCGTTAATGGTACCGACCATGCGGGCATGATGACGTTCCGCAGGGCTTGGTGTTGTTCGGTGAGGCTCAGTTTCCGCATGCGCAACTCCGTCACCCATGCCTCGCTGGTGTAATTGACCGCGTTCCATTGTGGTGGTGGCGGAGCGATGTAGATGGCCGCGTTTTCGCGGAGGCGTCGCTCGAGGACTTCCAGTTTCCGCTTGACGCGCTTGGTAAACGCACTAGGCGAAAAGTCGTTGTTGTCGTCACGCCATAATTTGCCGTACCCGCCTAGGACGATGATACAGTCCGTCTGTGGCGTGACAAACGCGTTGGCCCACTGGATCAAGTCGGCCATCTCCATGCGGGGCCATGCGAAAACCAGCCAATTGTGCTGATCGGCGACGTTGAGCAACGGTAGCGCCTGTTCGTCGCCCACGATGATGACTTGGGGCCATCGCACGAGGCCGTCTCGATGATAGGCTCGAATTTCTTCGAGCAGGCGACCTGTCACGTTATGGAACGTGCGGCCGCAGCA
>JASANE010017999.1:0-27901 GCA_030248225.1 Trileptium ribeirensis
GGGTATACAGGTTTGCGCCAGTTGAAGGTACACGAATGCGTAGCTGGTAGCTCTAGGTATTCCTGTTTAAGTTTGGTCTTTCGAAACGTTAGGACCAAATCTATAATTCCTCGTTTTGGCCGCCTAATAATTATTTGTTTTTCCTTGAATCAGGAACTGTGGCATCTTTCACTTGTTCGTCAGCTACAACAAGAAGCCATTTATATATTTTGGATGTGATCAGGTCAAACTTTTCGTCAAAACCTCTAGGAGATTTTCTCGTTCTATTGTGAGAGTAACGGTAATTTGATACATACGTTGCTGGGCTCTCCATTCGCTAAAAATTTTGCCAGGGGGGCATGAACCACGGGGCCCCCTGGTTCCGAACCGAAGGGCGCCCGATTATGCCAGGGGGCATTTTGCCATTAGAAAAACGGTTAAATATCGTGTCAGAAACACTGCCAAACTGCTTTTGATAGAGAAAAAATGCTATTTTGCAGCAATTTTTGACAAAATTGGCGAAATTTTTAGCTTCGGAACGAAATATTGGTAAAAATTTTGACCAAATTTTATGTACTTCGGACCGATTGGAAAAAAAAAAAAAAAAAACAATTTTGCCAGGGGGCACGAACTGTGGGGCACCTGTTTTGAACCAGGGGGAACCGAAAAATACCACGGCCCCCTACCCCCCTCCAATTTGGAGAGCCCAGCATTGTCATATAACTTATAAGATCCTAGTATTGACAATGAGAATAAACACAACGCATGCAGGAGTCACACGACAGTCTCGTTGAAATATAGCTATAATATACAGTACGCGCCAGAAATGACCGTCGCATTTCGAGCGAGTGGCTAGCTCGAGATTTCGAAACTACATAAATTAATAGTAAATTGTATTTTTAGACTAATTCTACTTCGAACGACTCTCGAGCGAGTCGAGAGCAAGCGAAAGTCATTTTTGGTAGGTACTGTACTACTTTTAACAATAATTATTTTAATTGATTAAAAAATTAATTATGAATATAATGTGTCCAAGTTTTTACCTTACATCATCGGGTTTTCAGCCATCGGTTTTGAAATGGTAAACCGAGTTATTAACAAATATGATGAAGGTGACGAAATAACAACAAGGTGGTGTACGCACCCAAAGCGGAACAGACTCATGCATTAGATCCATTAATAAATTAAACCATTTTTCCGCATTCCCCGTCAAAATTTGCCACGTCATGTGAAGCAAAATTAAGCTTTTCGTTTTTTAGCAAAACACTGGTAGCTAAAACAACTGGACGGTTATGGTTGGTTTGATTCAGCCAGTTCGACCGTATGTGTTTGTTCTACCGTACTACAGAGTGTTGATTGTTATCTGAATTTTCCATAAGCAACTACTCTGGCTGCTCTTACATAACACAGATGGACGCCGAATTATCCTAACGCAGTACTATAAAGCAATATTAATTTTAGCAGCATGTTTCAAAAATTATACTGGCCTGTGCACAGGCTTCATAAAAGTGCGGGGTGGCACTTATGGGTGCTCCCTAAATTATCAGGGAAAATCTCTAATTAGGTGGTGGAACTTATGGGTGCCCCATATTTATTCACGGAGAAAATTTCGAAGTGAGGGGAAATTTTTGTTCTATATGCATGCATACATTCTCACATGAAGAGGGGGTTACCCCTTGAGGCACGGATCATCCACCTTGGTGCGAAGCGCCGATCCCCCTTGGCAAGCCGTCCAACCCCTTCCTCCACAGCGGCGCCTCAGCTTCCTATAAGGCCGAAGGCCGTGGGTCCGCCTACCCACCCCTTGGACCTTGAGTATGTTGTTCTATATGCTAAATATCTCTATATTTTCATATACATATATGTACTTTTACTTTCGCACAAATACATCAGGCTATAAAGAGATATATCAGAGTTTTAGCATTTGAAATAATAATATATAATATTTAATAATTTACTACGTAGAAAACATTAACACGTCGTACACTTAGTTGAACAAAGTGGTTTTGAATGAGCGGGGGATGAAAGTGGTCGGATATCTAAAATGGTAGTTTTCTTCACCCCAACCTCCATTGTGGTAGGTCAGTAATATTCCCCGTGGATAAATAATTTAACGCACGCAATGGCGCAATAGAGTGAACTTACCAGGCACGTCAATTTCGCCTCTCACAAGACCTGACCCGCCAGCACGAACTTTATGAGCACCACCTTCTTTAATAGAACCGACCGTAAATTGAAACGGACTACCTGAAAATACAATAACAATGCCATGTCAGTGACTTATTAGCAACGAGGCATGTAACAGCGGAGTTTTTTTAATTAAAATAGTATCACTACAAGTGTTGGAACTACCAAAGAGCGCTATAATGTCGGCTGTACTAGTCCAAAACTGGGTTATAATTGAGTGATGTGTCTAAAATGAAGGATCTTCGTGTAACCTAGCGGAGAACTCTGACGCTGAAGCAATATTCTTTAGCGCAGCCGCTGTTGTGAACTTGTTATCTGATAGTAGTCTTAAGCAGCCAACTGTTGCCCTTAGTTATCAAATTCATCTTAATACACTGGATACATAACTGGCGAAGTACACTACTGGTATGGTCAGAACAACCTTCGTACCGTCGATACTATAATCACACAGTTCTCGAGAGAAAACATTGTCATCTTTCGAGTAAGCATGCTAACAGCAAGCGAATAGCTTGCTGGAGATTTAAAAAGTATAAACCCAACAATATTGTAGTTTCTAAGAAATGAATTTTAAGCTGTTTGTGAGTGCCCATCTACCGAGTAGAAAAATAGTTGTGAGTGAACGGTAATCATTTTTGGTAAGTACTGCAACCAATAAAATTGAGTTTCCACCATTTAGCGTTACGAACAAGTCAGGGTCATTTCGACAAAGCCTAGCTTAGTGGCTTAAGCCTAAAAACAATACAGCTTTCTCATCCAAAATTTTCCATGCATTTCGATTCAGAGTCGAAATAATATTTTACAGGTTGTTTTTCGCTGATGTCCACAAAATTTCTCAACGTTACACAGTAAAAGAACAGAGTAGCAGCTCCCTTTTACAATTACAGACAGAAGAAAGGCGAATAGTTCTCGAGAAATTCTAGAAATATCAACTGAACAGCTGCTAAATTTTCGAGAATAATTACAGACGTTTGCATACGATTTGAGTTATATTTCTGTTCGTACATTACTGCACAACTAAAGTTAAGCTAATGAATTGGAATTATTAAATAAAATACAATAAGTAAATTATTTAAATACCGCATCGCTAATACTGTAATGTTATGATAAAAATATTCAAAAGTAATAATGCACGGTTTTTATATTGTGCTTTACAACATGACGCCAGTTTTTCCAATTATAACTAAAACATGCGTTCATACTCACGCATTTTTAGATCAAAATTTCGAGAACAACATCTGGGCGGGGTCTCGTCAAATTGTTTTTAACAGAATACGTGGTAAATCGCGCTGTGTTAATATATGCATTTTTGCTGTTTTGCAATGTGAATGAAACATTTTATTTCGATTTTTACATTTTTCTTGCGAATAATCAATGATGTTACAACTCTAAATCGCATCCAAACGTTCAGTTTCAAAAATGCAAAGTAAATTAAGAAAAATCTGCACATATTTTTAGGCGTAAATTTTGAGTTCAAATGCAACCTTCTTTGAATCAAAAATATAGCCGAAATTACACTTGAAAACGGTTCGAGAAAAAGCGATATGCTCTTACTGAATTTTTTTCTGATCAATACCTGGTGAATCACAATTGAAGCGTGAAAAGTTGAGATTGTATTTCGGCTGACCAACTCTACAAAACTGCGTATTCTGCGTAGTTGATTGACACATTAATATTTTAGATTCAAGAGGTCAAGGCTATCACGCGTTGCATCATTAGATACTTGTTCCGCTGGCTTACAATAACAACTATATTTCTGATGGCAGCTTAGCATTAGCATTATTAAAGACTGCTTAGACAACTTCTAATGCAAGCCACAGAGACATTTTTCTCCTGTATAAGCCTGCTAAAGATACACAGTTTACTCTGTTAACCAATATTAATAGTAATTTTGTTCGTTAAATACAAATGTCCGACGGTGTCAAATAATATGCATACAGGATTCTCACAGTCTGTCTGGCCTCGCTACAGTGAGGAGCTAGCCTTTTCAAGCTCGATGAGTATGCCCTCCACGTAGGTAAATTTTGACTTCCCCCACCGTTCCCCAGATAACCCGTGGGCCACCATTGTTTCCCACATAACCTGTGGGAAAATCTTCGGACATTCCTGGTTTTCCCGGGTTGTAGCTAAGACCTCCAGCATGAAGGTACAATTTTATACTGTGGAGAGATTGCAGTATTAAAGAACTGAGCGCGCCATTATTTTGGAAATGGTATTTGACCGAATACCGGGTTCATCAGCAATCAGCTAAGAATTATTCTTTATTACTACCATGACCTTATTACCCGGCACGTCCGACTAACTAACCCAGTATATGGCTTCCGTTATTGATCACAGAAATCGTATGAAGGCCGGTTTCATGAGGACAAAATTTGGCCACAAATAGTTCGGGCGAAATTTCGACAATCGCAATATCTTCGGAAGCACCGCTTGGGCTAGTAAGTTTTGCACTGACGTCAAGTGAAGTGGCACCTGAAACCAAAATATCATATCAGTATATTAATTATTAAGCAATAATAATAGCGTAAAATTAATAGTAAATTTTGTGAACCATTTTTATTTTTCATATAAATATTTCCTTTTCCTAAAATATTCACAATGTTTTTATTCTATTTTATAATAAGATAATCAGCAATTATGCCGTTCATCGTTAGGAAGGCTGTGGTCTAAGGGGCGCCGATGTGATTTTCAGTTGGGCAAGGCAGTAGCGGAATCCGACCTCCCGATAAGCGCATGTTTTGAGTTGATCCCAGCGACAGGTGCCAGAAAAGGGTGTAAAAAGCGGCCGGCTGAACTGTTGAACTGGGATAGGATTCGAATAAACGATCTTCTTGCCCTTGGATCTGCAACCAGACGTTATACCGACTGAGACTTCACAGCAACTTTTTACATTATCTGCACTGACAAAATCGTTACTAAAATGAAAATTGCTAGGTAATGCAATAGTTAAATTAAAATTAAATTTGGGAAAAAATATTCAAGTATCAAAGTCAACAAACCCGGTATTTTGAGATGAAGCTCACAATCTTGGCCAGCGACAACGGTTGCTGTTCGATTGCGTTGCGAATTGAACGTTTCCGACTGATTACCAGCACCTTGACCGACGCACTTGATTTGATATGGACTTCCTCAAAAGTAAACAAAAAGCAATCAATTGCATACTTTCCTCTGACAATTTCCTAACATGTAAGTACGATTAGCTATCAAAAATAAGACATGTTTGTTGTTGGCTCGAGGTTATACTTACATTAACTTCACAATAATTATTGAGTTGAGTTATCCCGTAAATATGCTTATCCGTGGGAGCGTCTGTGCCATAAACAATATCGCGCCATCCGTCCATGTCGTGCGTACGCCTGAGACAATCGTCTGCGCTTCGACCAGTCCATGTCGTTACATTGTCCAGCAGTTTGTCTTTGGGTGTGCCCTCGGTTTGATACCAGGTACAGTTCCTTGTACAATCGTATTTGACAGTGTGGCAGGCGGACGCGACACGCAACCTAGGGACAGTTTCCAATAGTTTTGCGTGATCCGATTTTTCTGGTGATTTTGTTCGCGGACTGATGATTTTGTGAGGCGTGCAGTGAATGATAAATATTAAAATCTACGATAACACCGAATTTCAAAGGCCAAAGTTCTTTTGTCAAAGTTTTGCAGTATGGTGCACTACTCACAGCCATATAATTATGTCGATGCAGATTCAGCTTTCATTAAACTGACTTTTATTTTAATAGTAATAATATGCGTTATTATAGAGCCTTTCCATATTTTCTTCATTTTTACCAGTTGTCTAGAGACTATGCCAATATTGTGTTCATTTAGCGAATGGTTCTTCTTCAAATAAATGCGTTCCGAAATACGTGGAGTGAGCTACTTGGCTCAGTTCCTTATTTTGCGCTGTGATCTTGATTGTAGGAACAACTATGCTATACGGCGCTGTCCTGAATTTGCTCTTCTATGTAGAGATCTCCATGCCAAATCTGCTTCCTGCTGTATCCAGTCGTTCTCTGATGTCGGCAAGTTATACTTGAGTGACAGCCAGAGTTAAGTCGAAGTCCTCGTAAGTCCTCGGCAAATCTCAAATTGTTTATTTTCTTCCACCAACGCTTATAGTACTGCCATCATGATTTCTTCTAGGAAAATGTTGAATAAATACGACGATAACAAACACTCCTTCCTAACATCAACAGTCATCTTGAACCATTCGTCAATTATTGTGTTATTATGTAACACACCAAATATTACCATATTAATAACTAGTAAAGTAAGTTGCATGCGAGGACACACGGAAGAGCGCGGTTTCATAAAGTGGTCCTTTTGTTTAATTATCTGATAACAGGTTTTGTATCTGATTACATTAAACATCTATAACCTTGACCCGGCATTGAAACCCTAAAACCTCGTCGACCATAAATCCATCGAACCAGCTGAAAGCTCACAAAGTGTTCGTGCTAGTCTATAGATTACCAAATTATCATAATCATGATATTATCCTGCTTATTGAAAAACCTATACATAGAACACTCTTCATACCGTTTACGTAATACATAACGAAGATACTGAAGACAGATTATATTCAGCCATATTTGGGCTCACAGCTGCCCGTGAAGTGGCCTCACAAAAAAGTCGCGATGAGCAAAAAGTTAAGATCTCGATGAGCTGATTTTGCTTGGTGGTCTCGGCTTCGCGTCGCGAGATATGGGCTGCAGAAAGACTGGTACCCGCATGGCCAGATTGGGCAAAGAACACTTAAAAACATGATTCTTGGTATTTTCACCCCGAATATGAGGTCGGATCTGTTCGCGTTATAAACTAAAGTGCACTTCCTGATCAGTGTTCCTACCGAATGATAAACTGAAATCCGTCCACTCGAAGATGAGTAATGCATGATAAACAGACAAAACAATTTTTCCCTATCTTTCCACTAGCGCCCTAATTGGAAACTCAGCTCGCTTCTTTTCAATTAAGGCAAACAATATTATCATCATGTTAAAATAAATTATTATTACAAACCATAATAATTATCAAAAACTATACGTAGAAAATCATACCACGGAGTCAGGCCCTCAAAATTGATGGAGCGTGTATTGCCAGAGGGAAGCAAGTGATTTTTCATTATTCTTTAATATGCATCTTGGCAAAAATTTTCATGACAGCTGAGCTGTTAAATCTGCACAACTTTGCTGTTATTGCAATAACTATTTTTATAATATCATATCCATCGTTAACCGGAATATTAGAGCTGAATATTGAGGTACGATATCATAAAAAGATGGTTGAAATTTACAAAATCATTTTCAAATTAAAATACAACAACCATGAGAGTCTGTTTACTATGGCCAGGGCTCTAAATAAAAATATTATCGACCCGGAAGGGCACAACACAATAAAAATGAATAGAGGACACATTGAATTCCAACACTTTCTAGTTAAAAAATCATCATCAAAAATGAAAGGACAGACAACCACTCCTTCTCTGCTGCTGCTGCGCTTGCGTTCGTGTGGACACGTCAGCCCGAATCTACTTACCAGGCACATGACGATCGGCAAATTTTATATTGAGCGTATATTTGCCGGGCTCTGTCGGACGATACATAATATCGCACGTTCCATCTTTGTTGTCTTTGCACTGGATCTCACATTTCGATGGACCGTCGACCGATATGCTGAGTCCGCCAAAGCCTATTAGCAAAACAACAAAAACTAGTAACTCTATCGAGATTGCGGAACGTAGTGAAGCATAGGTACACCTACGCCTTTTGCGTGCACAACCAATCAGCTCTCTATGTTATACAGTTACAATCAGAATTAAGTGCTGAAAAATCGATCGAAGCTTCGTTCGATTTTGATCGTTTGCGTTTGAACGAAAATAGATCGTTTAAACGAAAGTCGATTAATTTAACGAGTTTTGATTGCGTCAAAATAAAAAAATAATTAAAAAAATGTTAGTTCGCGTTTAATTTAACGAATTTCGATTGTGTTGAAAAAATATTTTTAATAAAAAATGTTAGTTTGCGTTTAATTTAACGAATTTCGTTTAAACGAAGATCGATCGATTGCGATTTCGTTCGGTTTCGTCTGCATTCGATTTTATAAGCACTTAATTCTGATTGTAACTGTACGTCGATATGCTACATGTGGATATTGGATATTACAGAATATCGCACTAGTTAGAAGAAAACCAACACCGGCTATGAGTTTCCCATGCACGAAAACCCCTAAGTCAAACTTTTCAGCCGCCCAGGACGTTAAAAAATTCGATTTTTTGGTCGAAGAACCATGAAGGCGCCATATCCCCGTACCTCAAATCCCATAACTCCAGAATCGGAGCCTTAATCGAAAAACAAAAAATGAGCGTCGGCATTTATCATTTTACTATGAAATGAAACCAACCAGAGAAACAAATTCGAAAGTTAAGATAAAAATAATCTTGCTTCCGTGAAGGGTACTAAAATAGGGTAAAACCCCATTTTGACCTCTGACCTCGAACCATGGGGGCGCCATACCCCCGTACCCATATAGTCACAGAGCGAAACCAACATCGGCAATGAGATTCCCCACGCCCGAAATCCCCAAGTGAAATTTTCAGCCGTCCTGGACGTCAGAAAAAAATTTCGAATTTTGGGTCGAGGAACCATGGGGGCGCCACAACTCCGTACCTCAAACTCCAAAACCGGAGCTTAATCGCAAAACAAAAAATGCGCATCGACATTTATCATTATACTATGAAATGAAACCAACCTGAGAGAAAAATTCGAAAGTCAAGATAAAAATAACCTTGCTTCCGTGAAATGGTACTGAAGTGGCGTAAAATGAGGCAAAAAACCTCATTTTGGCCTTTAGCCCCGGTACCAGACCGCAAATCAAAAAGAGCTCGGGGATGTACACGGTAAATCGAATGAGCCCAAGGTTCGAATGCCCATACTAATGAGCCCAAGATCATGATAATCGGTTAAGTCGTTCCCGAGTTATCGCCGATCACACACACAGACGGAATTTAAAAGCTTTCACCCCTGCAACACACTATCTCCACTACGTTACACTACATTCTGATAAAAAATCTGAAAACAACTTTGTCCAGATTTCTTGTGCTTTATTTCCAACCTAATCATTTGAAAACTAAAGTTAATTAGTTGTGCATATTATTTATGAATGTCAAGGGTTTATTTAAAAATTTTATAAAAGGCAATGTCATTCGGTTATAATCATGTCCTTGAGCTTATGTAACGATGTGGTCGATTTCCGGGGTAGCACTCCGCCTATATCAGAAGTGGATAAGCTAAACCGGCATGTTTGTTGAGGTAATAGGACAGTTAAATCCTCGTTAGAACACTGGATGTAGTCGACACGCCTCTGGTTGGTTGGCGGTAGTCAAACAACCCTAAGAGTACTGGGGAGTAGTAGTCGATACACCCCTAAAGAACCTTGGAGGTAGTAGTCGATACGCCCTCAAGAACCTTGTTTTATTAGTTCGTTCTTGTCGAAGCTAAATTCTCCCCCGTTTCGGCATCTCGGTAAGGTCAAAATTTGTGAATTGGGGCACGAACCAACGGGGGCAGCCCCCATCGAACTGTGGGCAGGTCCAATTAGTGGAGGGCGCACGAAAACGGGGCTGTTCAATTTGTCAAAATTGAATTTTTTCTCAAAAATTTTGTGGATGGACAAATTTTCTGGACGGTGAATAAACCGACGGCATCCAAAACTTATGCGGATGAGTGCAGGACCCTCACCGCGCACCAGGGGCGGGCACACCTGGAGGAGGGGGGTGATGCCAAGACACTACCGCGATGTCAGCCTCCCAAATACCCCCAAATCTATAACTCCCAGGCACTTTCGGAGCAGGTTGTGATTCAAACACACTAAAATTGATTATTCGTTACCCTTTCTGTGGTCTTCCATAAGGGAAATGGCATGAGCAATTATAATTTAAAACATTGAAACCACTAAGTTTCCATTGAATAAACCCATTTTCGCTAACCTTGAAGAAGCAAGAAATTAAATTACTCATGAAAATTTAACTTTTTCGGTGTATTGCATCAAACTTTGTTTTAAAGTTCAAAATAGTTGCTCTGACAAAAAGTATAGTATAACAAATTTGTATTTCAGGATTAGTGCGTCCAGTTAGAACAAAATATACGGATTACAGCAAGAAAGATCTTTATCATTCTGTCAATAAACAAATTTGTAGGAATAACCACAATTCTAAAGCTTTTACACTGACGGATTTACTGTAAGATAAATTGTGACCATACTGCAAGATCAGATTGCGGCCATACTGTAACATAAATGTAAGATAATTTATCACTGGATCAATAGATTTTTGCAAAAATTTTATTACGCGAGTAATCAAATCTAATTGTGCAGAGTTTTTGTTTTTGTGCTGCTCCAATAATTCTCTTCCAAAGTTCTTACAAAACCCACACGCATTGAAATTTTGTGGTTTTGATCGTTTGGGGTCTATCTACTCTTTGTCCTGACCGCAAGACGCAAGACTTAATATCCTTATTACGCATGTATCAAAAATTATTTTGAAAATTCATCCATCTGGTCATAAGTTATGGTTGTTACAGAATGGAAAAATCATTCTTGAACTGATAAACATTGTTTGAGAAAACTCCACCCGCATTGTATGCCATGTTTCATTTATCGACGGCAAAGAATAATATTCTTAATTGGGACCGCGATACCAAAGCAACATTAACACTAGTTGAAACCAACTAAAGAAAACAACGTTCCAAATTGGGAGCAACAAAGAAAAACACTCTTAAAATAGGGAATGACAAAACAAATGATGATAAATTTCGGACCAATACAGTAAAATATTACTATACTGGGACCAAGCACAAGGCTAAATACTTAATTTAGCAACGATCACATTATAATGCCGCATATTTTCCAAGTTTTCTTCTATCCCTAAAGCAAAATCGATCAAACAGAAAGAGGACAAAAACTTATTGTAGTCGAATCAAACAAACACCGCTCACCTGCGTTCCGTGTATCGACCGTAAATTTGTTCAACTGCTGTGTGATCGCGTCGTGAAGTGCCGTTCCAGTCACTTTAACTTTATCGGCATTTCCGACTTCCTGCTCCCCAACATGGATACGAAACGGAGCATTGGGCAGTAGAACGCCTTTCTTCTTTACTGATACAAGATGGTCACCGGTTTCGCGCGGCGCAAACGATATACCTGAAAAAGTATTACTTTGATTGTACTTAAGACATATTGTAATGTATCCATAGTTACCACTTGACAAATTTACTAACATCACGCGTCCATGCTAAAATTTTTAAAAAACATTATGACCAGGGTCCTGCGGAACTTTTAAAATAATGTTTAAAGTTTTCCACATGAAATGCTAGTTTTACCCTCAAACGAAAATTTCAGGTAAGATCAATGGGGTGTTTTGGGCAATATCTCAAAATGTCAACTTTTCTATTTCAGTAACATGCATTGGTTGCCAGAAATCAGTGCTGTTCGTTATACCTTCGCTCAAAGTTTGTTCATTGATCTTTCGAAAAATCCTAAATTTGTTGGAAAATCGTTCGAATTTTCCTCGAGAGCCCTATTCGAAACTTTAGCGCGTTTTTTAATCGAGACCTGTTCGTAGTGTGTTCGAGAATTTTTCGCGAATTGGTAAATTGCGTGATTTCTGCCAATGATCGTTCGTTCAAACGCGCCGTTCATTTGTGGCGAACGCTGTAGCTTTTCAAATATGGTCTATGAAATACTGAAGCCTACATACGCCCATTTAACCGTTTACAGACAATCGGGACTACCAAGGTTAAACCGCATTAGTTTATTCCAGGAGGTTATCTTCATAATCAATAATTTTTCGTTCATAACCTTGTGTACAACGCAGAAAACGATACTTTACATAAAACAATAAATTTAATCCAAAAAAGGATAGTGACGGTACAGGAGTAACCGGAACTGCATTTTTACCGCAGCCGGAACTTCTACCGGAACCTGGTCTTATCTATAAGGTAAAGTAAGAAGTATTAACGAGCACCTTGTTTGTCGGGTATAAACGATGGACAAGTTGAGTGATTTAACGGGTTAAACACCTTGGTTTCATTATTTTAAAAGTAATCTTGTTACGTCGTTACTCATTTGAGGTGCTACAAGGCGCTATAAATGCTAAATTTCCATAAAGAATGTGAAATTTTAGCATATTTTAAATCAGTTGTACGTTGGGACTATATGAATTCTACAGATTTTTGAAATAGCTGGCTACAACGAATGAAATTTTGTACTTTAGTTGGAAGCACCCAATTCGGTAATTACTAAGGCCCTACATTGTAAACTTTTTTATAACTGTAGTTTTGCTTACAGAGGTGATTTTTAAATTTCGAATATTTCAAAATATGATTGTTTTATTAACATAAGATTAAGGCGAACAATTATTCCACTACATGACTTGATAAAAATCCTACTGGCTGTAACAAAAAAATCTGTAAACTTGCACCATGAAACCACAATAAAAGATGAACTGTTTTCAGAATTTGTCAGCGATGGGCTTTGCCTCCGTCAGGCTGTGAAAAAATCTGGAACAAAATGCGTGCCACATTATCTCGTGTTCAGTAGAATTAATTATTGAAAAAGACACTTTTGGCAGTTTTCACAAAATCTGGCATTTTGTCGACACATCTTCATGCCCAACTTAGCAAATATGTCCATCATTTTCCACATTTGTTCGGAGAAGCCATTAATATGTGCAGAAAATTGACAGGCACTAGTTTTATAATGTACTGCCAAGGGTGTATTTTTGCATATATGTGCCTTTAACGGGGTGTAGAAGCTCAATTTTAAATCCGGATTAGGCGAAGAACTAAAATTAACCACATTTACCCGATTTCCCTCACCGGCGGGGTACTATTTTAAGGTAATTAAAGTGAAATATTAGACATTGCTTCAAGCTATTCGCAATAAGAAAATCAACTGATGAGGACACATTGGCAGGTGCAAGATACTAAGCAGCAACCGTTGGGCAATGACATAGCTAAAAAATTCAAGACTGAATAGTACTTCAAAAATTGTAAATATTCTAGCATTTGATTAACTAGCGTTATCTCTCTGTGCCTTATAAAACCCGGCTAGTTAGTGATGGAGAAAAGGTCGTTTGTGATTAAAGAGTTAACAAAGGTAACAGAGTGAACATAAAGAGTGAAAATAATTTGTTTTTATGATATACAAATAGTGCCAAGAATATTGCTGCACTTACGGTTTACTTTGTTACGTAATTCTGACTAGGGAATTGAAATATGCGAGAATTTTTTGATGACTATATCCCTGCCATACTTTTGGGGGAAATAAGCCAAAAAACAGCCACATTATTATAGTTTTCTAATAAATAATCATCGTGAACTCCTGCTAATATCAATCGCCAAGTGAATTAAGGCGTGTTCACACGCTCAAACTTTTTATCAAAATTTGACGGTGATTTTTAAATGAAAATTGCGATATTTCAAAATTTGAGATCAAAATTTGACTTCAAACTTTTTCAGGTAATATATGTCGTCCATGATTGGCTACAGGAATTTTCATGAAAAGTTTGAACAGTGTTCACACGTTCGAACTTGCAAAAAATGCAAAAAAATGCTTTCAAATTTTGGTTAAAATTTGAGCTCAAATTTTGATCAAAATCTGAGCAAAAAGTTTGCGTGTAAACACACCTTATGACCGTCGAACAAAAATGCGAGTGAAATTTCAAAATAATTCATAATACTTCAAAAAATAAAAGCCGTGCAGCAAAAAAACGTTTTGCCAGCACGTATTCATTCTATTGCATGAAGAGCCATATTACACCATATTTTGCCATCATCAGTACCGACATTACTTATTTTAAAATTATGATTTAATCAAACACAGACAATCAAAACGCTTTCATTCGATTTTTAAGAAAATATTAAATTAGAAGTTATGTTTTTTACCGTCGAACAAAAATGCGAGTGAAATTTCAAAATAATTCAGAATACTTCAAAAAATAAAAGCCGTGCAGCAAAAAAACGTTTTGCCAGCACGTATTCATTCTATTGCATGAAGAGCCATATTACACCATATTTTGCCATCATCAGTACCGACATTACTTATTTTAAAATTATGATTTAATCAAACACAGACAATCAAAACGCTTTCATTCGATTTTTAAGAAAATATTAAATTAGAAGTTATGTTTTTAACGAAAAATTAATTATAAACAAAATTAATGTCCCTTTTAGACCTTGTACGTAAGCTCCTAATAGACGACCACTTTTTTCTTTTGCTTAGACCTGCGTTACTGACCTAAAATTTGATAATAATGAAAGATGGTATCGAGTTAAACTGATTTTCAACATCGATAAATGGGTTCTAAACTGAAGCAATTTATGGATATCTTAACTTACCGAGATGACCCTCATTCAATTTTCGTATAATGCACGGCTCCTCTGCTCCGGACGGACTAATAATCGTTGCGCTAAGGCCTTTGGCGTCTTCGGAAATTTTGAGCGATACTTCACTGGTGGAGCCTACCGATATGTGTGAGCGTTTGCGACCTTCACCTGCACAAACATTATTAGTTATAGTTTATACAAAATGTTGACAGGCTATAATCATAGTGGTCGAGAATGTTATAGCGCTAAAACCCCATACACACATAAATCACAAAAACCGCTATACGAACCAATATATACTTTGTAGAATTTGACATTCAGCTATACTAGCTTATTATAAATTTTAAATAACTAGTTTTCTCATGACTACGAGCAACATAAGCTGCTAAAAGGACACACTGATTTAGTTCAATATTTCTAAAGTCATAGGCTGCCACGAATATTATTACAATGTACTGATTGATCCAAAGTTGGGGTTTCACTTTTATTACTTGTAATTGCGACATTTATATAGATTTAGTCTAAAGTTGTCCTTAATTGTTGCCTCATTATGACCACTGGTAAGCGTTATAATTAGACAGTAGAATTTTTGTTTAGAGCCATAATTTCCTAAGATTCGACGAATCCGAGGGGTTTCCCCCAATTTCGATTGCTTAGCTGACTCTGCCAGCCCAATGTGTAATGCCTCAATTTGCGACAAGCAGAAAGAACGTGCAAAGTATTACTCATCGCATGGTTCCTTACCAACACTCCCCGACTGGCATGTGAAAACAATGTCATAACCTGACGACCAATACAATAAAGTAATCAAAGACTGCCAGTCTGACAAAAGTTCGAGATGTTTGAGGCAGTCTGTTTTAATAATTATTTTTGATTAGCTGACTCTTCGCGGTACGATTCATACTCCATATCATTACGAACACAGAATGCCTGGTTGAAGCATATTTTAGTGAATGTTTACATTGCGTGTCTGACATAAATTGAAAATAACGTCATACACTGACAGCCATAAAATAGCAATGAAGCAATTGAACAAAAGCTTATCAGAGCGAAATCGATATGACTTTAAAACTCTGAATGAGACGTAGAGTAAATTTTTAATTCCTTGACAAAATTAATGATCGAGTATGCTAAATTTTTACGCCATGGAAAAGTCAGGATGAAATAAACTGATTTTTCCAACATTAATTATGGCAAAAATAAAAATAGCGTATGATAGGTAGTCTGGCATATGCCGAAAACAATGTCACAGACTGACGGCAATAACACAGCAAAAACAATCAAGATCCAAATAGAATTATAATCGTGGGTAAATCGACGTTATTTTAAAACGCTAAACAAGATATTTTTGTTTTTATGGCAAAATTAATGATCGGCAATGAGACATTTTCGCGTTTCGAAACGCGGTGAGTGATGAACACTGATGTTTCCAACATGAATAATTACGGTAAAAAATAGCAGCAACATAACATGATGCCTAGTTTGACATATAACCTGAAAACAATGTCGTAAAAATAATGTCATAGACTGATGGCTATAAAACAATAAAGCAATCGAAGACCTAGAGCGAATATAGGGCTAAATCGATGTGTTAATAAAACCTAAATTAGAAAAAAATTTGTTATTTTTCTGACATAGAAAGTGACCGAGCATGCCATGTTTTCGTCGCTAATGCGTAATGTCCACTATTTTTTTTCTAAAATTAATTATAGTAAAAATAAAAGCCGAAAACAATGTCATTGACTAAATAGCAGTAAAGCAGCAAAAACAATCGAAGACCATGAGCAAATTATCAGGGCTAAATTAATCTAATTTTATAACTTTAAATTAAACATAAAGTTTATTATTTTTTACAAAAGCAGTGATACTTGGAAAGTTCGTGCATGAAGTACACTGATTTTTCCAATATTAATTATGGCAAAACAGCAACATAACAGGTACCATAATATGCGTCCTCCGACATAAGCTGCAACCAATGTCATAGACTAACGGCCATAAAACAACAATAAAACTGAAGATCAATAGCGAACTACCAGGGTAACTGATTTTAAAACTAAAAATTATAGCCAAATAAATAGAATTTTCTGACAAAAAAATATAATCAACAATGCGACATTTTGTTCGCTTGGAAAGCTCGCGGTGAAGTACACTGGTTTTACCAACATTAATTACGGTAAAACAATAAAATCCACATTAACACAACACAATACAGGCGTTCCAACCTGAAATTTTAGCAGTATAAGGCGATCCTTGGATATTTTTGTTTGCATATTTGACGTATAGTTTGTATTCGCCCGGCGCTGGCGGGGTCCAGCTCACCGAAACTGTACCATCTTTGTTGTTGTGGCACTTTATATTAGCTTTCGCCGGCCCCTCGACCGATATCGAAAGGCCACCTTAAATAAATTACTACACTATCTTAATGATTACAATAAATTGTTTTTATTAAAATGATTACAATCAGTTACAAATTCTAAAATGCTGTATGCATCTAATATTTTTGAATGAGTCATAAATTTCTGAGATTACAAAAATCAATTCATACAAGACTGCTTAGGACATTCAATGAATAAATTAACTTCAGACGAAAAGACCAAAATGTGAGGGCTCCCGACAACCTGGGCTCTCCATTCGCTGAAAATTTTGCCAGGACGGATGAACCGCCCCCGTGTTGCCAACCGGGGGCGCCCGATTTTTCCAGGAGGAATTTTGTCAATGGAAAAACGGCTAAAATCGTGTCAGAAACACTGCCAAAACGATTTAAGCTTTAAAAGAGAAAAAAGGATAATTTTAAGCAAATTTTGAAAAAATTTGCGAAATTTTTGCCTTCGGAAAGGAATTTTAGTACGAATTTTGATCAAATTTTATATATTTTGGACAGTTTGGAAACAAAAAATTCTATGAGGCGGTGAACCATGGGAGCCCAAAATTATGCCAGAGGGCATGAACCTGGGGGCACCTGTTTTGAATCAGGGGGAACTGAAAATGTTAGGGGCTCCCCACCCCACAATTTGGAGAGTTCAGAACAGCGGCCCTAAAATTTTGATACTCTTCAGTTATGTGATGACATAAATTTTTTGTTTTAATGTATCAAGAAGATATAGTAAATTAAACTCAATTAGAATATTGATTGCGTTAGGAAAAAACATCTCTGTCCAACGATTCATAACGCAGGTTCAGAGGTAAGTACATGGCGCAGAATTAGACGCTGTCCAGTTGCTGGTTTTCACAATCCACGCTTGTTCACGGAACACGTTACCATGACTTCAAGCGTTGAAGCGCTCTTACCTATCAGTTGACAACTACATATCTCGCAAGCAGGGGTGAAATGGAGAGAGCGTGGTTTCATCTATAGATATCACAACATATCACATGTAATGGTTTGTGGTTTTGTGGTGAACATAAATACCGACTTATTTGTTATGAGTTGAAGAATAACAGCGATTCTATGTGTCACAAAACGTACATGAATGCGCAGTAAAACAAACAACCACATAATTGACCACAGATGAATTCTTTCAGCAAACTGCGTTCAGTGATAGTCGATACCAAATTCTTTGGAAACCACTGAAAAAGTGTGGCGTAGTCATCATAGATTCTAGATGACATTACTGTATATAAAAACCTTACACAGACCGTTCTAGAGAAAGCAATTTATAAACAAACACTGAAGACAGACTATATTTTGAAATTGGATAATTTTGCCTAAACCCAACGAAAACCACTGACAAAAGAAAAATATTGGTATTGGCCAGTATGTAGATAACCAAAGGGTCGCCGTTTCAAAAAACTAATTTATGGCAAATGGTAAACGAACCATGTTTAGACATGGAGCGGCCCAGAAAATGGCCCTGACAAAAATGTTTTTATACAATGTTATAGATCTAGATTAGTTGATTCCGCATAATTATTAACAAAATAGGACAGCACTAAAACCAGTTTTTGACGATTTTGTGACAGGATATGGGTACATCGCTATCACTTTCGCTATAGAACAAAAATAAGTCGACATCCATCCATCCATCCGAAGATGAGTTATGAATGACACCGCAGACAATAAAAGAGAAGTTTTTGCGATCTTTTTCCTAGTAATCTCAATGGAAACTCCACTAGCTTCTTTCGCTCCGTTTCAAAAATGCGGAACACTATTGTCTAAATCGCAAACAGTAAGCAAGGTAGAGATTAGATATTTATTGAAAAGAGTGACAAATTAATAGTTGCAACATTAAAAGCATAGGGAGCGGCACGTGTTTGCTGAGAACATAGTTTTTCCGTGCTAAATATTTCATAACACAAATATATGCTTGTAACTTGGCGGAAACATACCCACACCCTTATTAGTGATCCACAAACAACCCACGTCCACCAATTATTACAATAAGAATCCATCATGAACGGCTTCATACAATAAGGAATCTACGGTTTTCGATATTGCTATAAAACCGCCATACCAAATAGCGGTCAAGTGGGTATACTGTCAGTTCGTAACTATTTTTGTGCGAATAACGCCACCTTTATCCGCTCATCACGCAGTCACTAATGCGATAAATGCCCAGAACATCTCTAATCGAATATGACACAGCGTGGTATCGGAACTTACCGGTTCAGAGCAGTGCTCGACTGAATCAATATATTTTGGCTGCCGAAGTACAAAAATGCACCAAAAAATACCTAACTTGAGCTCAACCTGGTTACAGTATGGTTGTTAAAGCTATATTAACATTAAAGTTTAAGAAAAGCCAATTGTATCGAGTTTTATGTTATAATTTCAATGATTATTTAGACAATAACCTTCAAAATTCCAACGCATTGATCTGTTAGACATTTTTCTGAAATTTTATGTTCAACAGCACAGATTATGTAGTTTTATGTTTTTGTGCTAAATATTGCAGTATTGCTTTAGACAACAAACAAGCAAGGATAAGATAATAAACATTACAAAATATTGTTTGTATAGTACTATCAAAAAATGAGGATAGTTCGCTGCACAATTTTCAAGTGTTATGGAATGGTGTTCCTATAATTTTGTTCAACAGCTGTTCGAATTTTGTTTCAAATAATGTTCGCAACACAATAAAAAAATTACGTTCGGTCGGAGTTCGTTCGCTCGAAGCTCGACAGTCATTTCTGGCTAGCAGAACATAGGGATGCACGGCAATACTGGTTATACCAACATCCAGCAACTCCGTTAAAAGAATATTTTGCTTAGTTTGGTCAAAAAATAATCTGTAAAATGTTAAGCGAGCTCTTTGGCGGTATTCGCTAAAGTTCGCCCCCAGGTCGCTTGCTCGTACATACAGACAATACTAGCCAGCAACGAGGCTGTTGGTTCTATGTTCGCTGGAGAAATTTCATTGCTTGGAACAGTTGTCCCGTCTTGATTCCGGACTATTCTAAATGAATTGTTTAAGCTGTTCCAGAGTGCTACATATTACAAGTCTGACGAAACTCTTTTCTAAATTTTTTTCATGCAATTGAAACGTGCTATTCATTTCAGGCGAGTACTTTGCTTTTTAAATATTGTAAATATTGCAATGTTTAAAGCATATCTCTATTATACATACTGAAATATTGGAGAAACGTTACGTACTGCGTTTAACACACAACGGAAATTATAATATTACGATACATTGTGTATGTATGCATAAAAATGTATGTATCGATAGTTCTCGCTTTGTAAAAAAATTCCTCGAAATTTCTACATAAATTATTATATTCATAGGAAATTTGGCAAAATTTCCACAAAGAGCACAAATGATGATAGGGATTCGCGATCGCTTACTCTGATCCAAAATTGCTTCAACCACACGTTCAACAGATACACTGGAATTTCCATAGCTCCACATTTCTGCACACAAAAAATTATTATGCACATGTACACATAGAAAGGAATTTAAAAATCATTTACTTGGCCCATTCCGAATCATACTTTAGATGGTCTGACAAGCAACAAACTTTAAACGCAGGGCTTACGATTGCTCAAATGCCATAGAGTAATAAACTAATTGAAACGGAGTGAGCGGAGTGTCGACTAATGGCGCTATGGGCGAAAATCGTCAGAATTTCTTTTTTGTCTGTGTCTGACATTCATATGTAACTCATTTTCGGATGGAAAAATTTCGACAATTTTTTTTTCGATAGCAAATGTGAGGATGATGTGCCCTTTACTTGAAGACTAACACCTCTCACCCCATCTTCCAGGTCAACATGGCAAAAAACAAGTTTTTAAAGGTTCTTTGCCAAATCTGGTCGTGCGGGTACCTATCTTTCGCAGCCCATATCTCGCAACACGGGCTTTTTGGACATCATGCGTGCAGAACCATAGAAGAATCATCAAGAAAATGGAGATCATCCTGCAGAATCAGCTTATAGATATCTACGACTTTCCTTACCACGACTTTTTGTAGGACCACTCCATGGGCCGCTGCGCGCCCGAATATGGTTGGTTCATCGACTCTTCGCAGGAAATAGCGATTCTTCAGGTTTCGCCGTGTTATAGCTTGTTTTTACGTTACAGTGAGTGTCTATTAGTGTTATCAAGCTCACTAGATAAGACGATTTTGTTATCTAGAGTCCAACCTGACGACTATTACCTTCTCATGGTGTTTCAAGACTTTTACGGTCGACAAACCCGATTTCCAAAATGTGCACTTTCATTAATTTGTCAGGTTATGTATTGCGCGCAGGCATCAAGAATGGTATTTCTTAATGCATGAGTCCACTTTAGGTGCATACCCCAAGGTTGTTTTTGTCAAAATCACGAACTGATTCGCGCAGAAATTCGCGTTCAGATTTTTGCTATAATGTATTCGATTTCTGTGACGTGAATATGGGCCTCTGCGATGCACGAAAGGAATTTGCGTTCAAGCACATTCGTCATTTCGCAGGTTTGTCCGCGTTCATCAAATACGATTCTGAATCACGACAGCAGCGCGATTGGTATTTGGCATTTTCACTTGTACGTGGTCAGCAAAATAGGATGCTACATCGCAAAATAATAACCTTTCACAGCGCCTACGCGTTGCTGCATCGCAAATCGTATCATCGTACAAAAGGTTAAACAAGTGATTTGTTCCCTTTCATGACTTTCACTATCGTGAACTGACTTGACAAAAGCACAACCCATGTGTGCGCACCTGAAGTGGATTCACGCATAATGCTGAATACAGCAATTTGGTTATATTGAATCCAGTGTGCATATTTTAAGCCATTTCATGGGTTTTGGGTTCAATTTCCAGAATATACACTGTCTTCTCTGTTATTTGGCTACGTATTCAGGGTAAAGAGATTTTAGGGTGGTACATCAAACGCAACCTGTTTCAGGTGATTAAACAAAATAACTTAAAAATGACACCACGCTCGCTCCGTTTCACCCTCGTTTGCGAGTTACTAGTAGATAGTAGTAAAAAATAGTACATTTTAAGAGTGGCTTTACGCTACGTCAAATGGAAACATTAGACTCTGAAAAATCAAATTTCAACGAATATTCTCATTTAATATTCAAATAAACCTATCAAAATTTTTAACCCATAAAATTACCGGATACGTCTGTATCCGTTGGATGCAATCATAAACATATGCGCAGTGCCAGTCAGCATAGATTGCTACTCGCTCGAGGTTCGATCACTCGAGATACGACATTCATCTCTGGTGTATAGTACACTACAACTCGCGATAAATGACTATCGCCTTTCAAGCGAGCGAGCGCAGAGCGAAAATCCAATGTGCGCTAAAAGTGGAACCAAATATGAATGCAAAAATCGGTCGTCGCATCCTAGTACGTATAAGCGTGACACGAGTATAACATTCATCTCCATGAGTTCATCATCGGCTCTTGGTAATATTTGATGATAGCGCTGCAAAGAGAGTGAATTTGATGGCATAACCATCATCCATACTGAAGGCAAAGTACTATAGCCCTAAATATAATCGAGTGGAGTTACCTACTACGTCCAATTATTATTCGACCATAAAAGCATTTTAAGTTACTACGGCAGCGCGTTATTTATATTTATATTCAAGCTTTTCTAGCTGTTTTTGAATATTTTTAGTTTGCCAGTTAACACAATAAAGCCAAAATCGCGCTCCGCAAGCTGATAAACTTATAATCCAATATGTTGCAGATATTTCCTTAGTGTTTACTTACCGCCAAGAGCTTCGTGAGCAGTGACTGTGAATGTAGCAGCTTCCCCAGCGGTTCCATAAATAAGGCCATTGCTATATGCAGTCACGTATCCTTCACTAACACTGTCGACATGAAACTGATACGGGCTGAAACTTATAATCCATTCCGTCGCAGATATTTCCTTAGTGTTTACTTACCGCCATGAGCTTCGTGAGCAGCGACTGTGAATGTAGCAGCTTCCCCTGCGGTTCCATAAATAAGGCCATTGCCATATGCAGTCACGTATCCTTCACTAACGCTGTCGACATGAAACTGATACGGGCTTCCTGAAACACTCTATACTAACAATAAATATTAACAGTGGAAATACTGAAAACTATGTACTGACACATCCTTAAACGCTTAGAACGGCTGTACTTATTTGATATGATTGGTGTTCCCAGAATTAGGCAGAAAAGTTTCGAAGATGCTCAAAGTACTCAAACTACTGAACATTTTAAAGGAGATCGGTTTGACAATCATGCTTTGCGGAACACGAACGGCCGGCCAAATATAGGAACCCTGAGGAAAGAAGTGACGTAGCGGGCAAGTCTGAAAAGAGCCTTTGTAGTGAAGCATTCTGCATAATTGCAGGAAGCAGAGAGGAAATGGGCACTGTGAGATCATTTTAGCTTTGAAGTCCCTTGATTTACTGGCTTATCGTCAGCCTTTCGAAAAGTGAGAGAGGGATTTCGGCGGCTTCATGTTCGTTCTTAGTGGAATTTCAAAGTAGGGGGAATAAATTTTGCTTAAAAATACTAGATATTTTTATATTTTCAAGCACTTTTACTGCCGTTCATGTATTTTCAAGCTATGAAGCGACGTTGTGGCATTATAAATAGTGTTAATAATGTTTAAAAACATTTCGCGTAGAAAAAAACAGAATTTTTTGGAAATAAACAATATTTTTGGATTTAGTTCAGCATGGGGGTTTCTGCCGAGTGTGGAGAGGGGGCGGACATAGGGGACAATCTCACGAACATTGGGGGATTTACTGTATACAGGACAGATTTACCAAAGCTCTAAGTCCACATCGGTCGGTAAATCAGCTGTTACTAATGGTGCTACTCAGAGGATCCGCAAATGTTTGGTCTAATGTTACATCAGCTCGAATAAAAAGACAAAAATGTAGACTTAATTTTCCAACCTTGGACATGAATTCCCGTATGTTTGATGTGCATCTCGTGAAGACCCTTTTGATGAGGCTGATATTTAATAGTGACCGAGCCATCAGCATTTTCTTTGATCACAGGAATGTCTTTTTTGCCGGAAGGCATTGAAACTTCGGCTGAAAATAAAAAATAAGTTACTTATTTACCGATAGTGACTGGGTTACAACGGAAGTTAAACAATGAAATTTTGTTTTTGCAACAACATTATTATAAAAAATGTAATGAAAAATAAATTTCACAAAGTTAGCCTTACCATGAATCCCTACATTCCTATACTTCAACACACTGTTTCAATATAATACTAGCATATCGCAACCGAGGGTAAACAGAGCGAGTGTGGCTTCATTTTTATCATTTTGTTTAATCAGTTGTAACAGGCTGTGTCTGATGTAACGCCCTAAAACCTCTTGAACCCCCGAACCAATTGAAAATCCTAAAACCCCGTCGACACTAAATCAATCGAAAACAACGACAACCCGCATCAAGTATTTGCGCCAATCTCTAGATAAGCAAGCCATCGTGTTCAGCTTACCGAAATCCTATTTAGACAATTCTTGCTGACCTGTGCGCAATATAACCAAACAAATGAAAGCAAACTATATTCTGGAAACCGGATTCATTATTCTAAACCCACTCAATACACATAAAAAGTCTTGAACTATGCATGCTGGACTCAAGATAACCAAATCAATGTATTTAGCCTTCAGAAATACGATGCCCTGCAGGCACTACATAATCTGACAAAATGAAAACGCACTACATTTTGGAAATGGGTTCGTCGACCGTAAAACTTTTGAATTACCATGAAAAGGTATAATAGTCAAGTTGTACTCTAGAAAGCAGAACCGTCGCATTCAACGTGCTTGATAACATAATAGGCACTCATTGTAAGGTAAAAATAATACGGCGAAATTGGAAAATTCGCTATTTCTGGCAAAGGGTCGACGAACCATATGCGGACCCACAGCGGTTCATGGAGTGGTACCAAAAAAGTTGAGGCCAACAATGTTGTAGATCTCCATTAGCTGATTCTCAATGGTGTCTCCATTCATCGTTGAGAAGCCTGTATCGGGAGATATGGGCTGCGAAATAACTGGTACCTGCATAGCGAGATGTGGCTAAGAACCATTAAAAACTTATTTTTTTGCCATTTTTACACAGAAGATGGGGTCGGAGCTGTTCGCGTTCAACTAAAGGGCACATCGTCATCACTTTTGCTATCGAACAAAATTATTTGTCGAAATCCGTCCATCCGAAAATGGTTTATGAATGACAGCGACAAAGAAAAAACAAATTTTCACGATTTCCCCACTAGAGCCCACATTGGAAACTCAATTCCCTTCGCTCGCTCCGTTTCAACTACTCATTAGTTTAATGTGTTAACATTACGCCAGGAAGTAATTGTAATTGATGTGCTTTTTAAAGGGCTTTTTACACCTGGGTGGTTGCAAAAGCGCAGTTTTCAGTTAGTGGAACAACTATGTTTTCAACTATTTTTTGAAAGTTTTTAATGAAGCTTCATTTCTTCTTAGCGATATTGGTAATGAGTTGCGTTATGAAGGCGCAGAAAATGAAAAACCGTTATTATGGCTAGCATCATGTAAAATTCGATCGTCACGTAAAAGGGCTACTCCGAAATAGTTATCACTCGAGATAAGTAGGCAGTAAGTGAATGCTTTAGTATAGTATAGACAAGTGTCAATAATTTAAGTACATTTATGTAATTCATTGATGAACTTCTAACCAATGCAAAGGTCTTAATGTTGGAGTAATAATAATAATTATATAATGATGTTTTATTTGAGCTTTAAGGACATGACACAATGGACGTAAACGGATAATAGGCAGACCAGAATATAACAAATTGCAACCAAGCAACATAACGTATCAGGAACGAGCTTAGGTTTAGCGCTATATATCTGGCGAATTTGCCGATTGCAGCCTCGATCGACATTTGCAATAATATGGTTGATCAAAAAATCCTTTTTATCAAAAAGAAATTCAGGTATCTTAATAGTGTCTGTGGGTTTAATTGTCTGGCCAGCAAATGTAACTAGTTGGACAGATAATATTCCATTTCGAAAACAAAATAACATTAGTCTTTGCACGGCTAATTTTCAAACTGCTGCATTTGCACCAATCGCTTAGAGTCAATAGCAGTTCTAGAAGCGAAGTAACGCCTGTTTTAATGTCAAACTCTGTAACTTGAAGTGATGTTGATATTTCGACTAATAATATTCGCGTTTTTGTAAGTCGTGAAGTTATGTACCCGAAAAGCTGTTTTCTCGAATTTTATACTGAACATGATTTTTCAAATAAATTTTACTTGTATGCTTTTCAAAGTTTTGGATCGCAAACATTCACAATAGTGACTCATCCCAGCCGAAAATACAATAAGACACTTTTTTTGCAAAGAACTTAATAGCAAAGAACTCAAAATCATGAAGCAGCGGATATTCACATAAAGCAATTTCATACATAGGTCAGAGTTAACTATAATATTCCCCGCCTATTAATTTATAAACTTCTCCGCAATAATGAAATCGAAGTGCTGCTGAAGTATTTAGAGAGTAATTTCACCGGGCTTCTCTGTAGCGTTTAATAGTAGAGTGCCACAGGTCTTCGAAGCATCTACGATTCACATAAACGGTACTAAGCAATTTCATACAACGAAGTAAAAAACCAAAATATTCACAACAATAAATTTACATATCTTTGCAACAATATCACCGCATCGAGAGATAAATTTTGGGTAACAAATCTTGTGTCCCAGTAGAAATCAACTAGGCAAAGAGGCAGAGTACCGCCGTTGTCCCATTGGACAAGCGAATTGTCGCGGTTTCGAATGCAGTACTTCCTAAAATGAGCGCTGTTCGATAATTTTCGCTCGAAGTGCGTCCGATAAATTCTAAATTTTGTTTGAAATGTGGTCGAATTTTCTTCAAGACGTGGTCGAAATTTTGCAGTACTTTTTTTAAATATATTCGAGAGCTGTTCGAGAATAATTAAAAAATTTCGTTGCATTTTTGTTCGAAGTTCGCTCGTTCGAAAGGTGACACTTATTTCTGGCGAGTATGTAACTATAACTTTAAATGCCGTAATAGCCCACGTTTTTTAAAACCAACACACCTGTAATGTTTTCAGCACGTGAGCCTTCAGGGATTTGTATATTCCAAAACTCAACTGGAGGAAGATCCAGTGGGTACGAGCTGCCGCTTGAAGACGCCGCCGTTCGATGCTCGGACGACGCCGATACGACAGTGGCACGATCGCGAACAAATTCAGGCAGTGTTGAGCAAACCTAAAAACATAACAGACGAAACATAAATTATCGAAAAAGTAGATCTGATCATTAAGGTGCCAAAATTTAAAGAAAGACATGCCACGTGCGCTGCTGTATTGTTGGAAAAAAAGAAAATATTGCGTCAAAAATAAACCACTAATAATTTACCAGCAATATTGCAATAAATGAGATTTAAAATAAAATATCATACAATCAAGATATTCACATAATTTAAAATATAAAAACAGACTTGAAAATTAAATTTATACTATGTAACGTCACATAATGTTCTAAAAATTGTTTGTAGTGATTATACTAACAAATTGTTTAGAATCTCATTTACAGATATGCAGTAAAATTTTTCGTTTTTTTTATTTTACAGCCTTCGCCAGTTGGAGAAAAGAGCTGATACAACAAAATGTTGCAGGCAAAATTAGCTTAAATTTTACCGGTATGACGCGTAACTTGGTTATTAGGAAACAGGTGTACCAACAGCTAAAGTGCAGAGATTATTACACAATACGAAGTAAATTTATCCCCACTCTGTGTTTTTACAGTAAATATGAGGACTTTAATACTTTATCACATCAAAACCAAGCTTCATTTTGACTGGTGTCGTGTCAGCTCCATAACGCGTGCATGTCAACTTTATTAATGCATGCAGAGTTAGACAGTCCACAAAACATTCTTTATAAACTCTTACAGGACCAACTAATAATCAAACCACACTAATCTGAGGACTAAAC